>PNEQ01002318.1:2845-29935 GCA_003012365.1 Medauroidea extradentata | reverse complement strand
TCCAAGTACTGACCACATCCAAGTACTGACCACATCCAAGTACTGACCACATCCAAGTACTGACCACATCCTACTACTGACCACGTCCAAGTACTGACCACATCAAATGTTGCGTAACGGCGGTTGTTGAACGACAACTGGTACGGACATAGTATGATCGTTGGCAACATTCTCTTTACAAATAAATAAATGTATTTCCAGTACAGTATGTTGTTAACGATGTAGATGTGAGGTCATAACTGGAGACCTGCTAGTATCGCGTTATTTTCTGACTGCAAACTAGACTGCGAGTTTGTTGGTCGCTCACACAACGTGACGTTTTTAACAGCATACAGTGCCGTGGTTTACAGCGGGAAACACTGTTGGCCAATAATTTCCGAATGGATTCTCTTCGCGAAATGTTTCGGGCCGGTTTCCGATAAGCAATTATAAACTTCGGAATACAGCTAATTTTGAGTAGTTTACAGTTTATTTTGTCTCGGCCACAGAGAGGTAAATATACAGATGGAGCATTAGCAGTCTATGCTGGGAGCAAGCTGACTGTCTATTCACGTCACAATATGGCAGAATGCTATCAGCCGTTCCTGTAGACCTGTAGGTGTATTGAGAAATGAGGCTGTGGTTGGACAAGCCACAGATATATAATTCTTGTTGCTATAGTAATCGACAATTTATTTGACTTATCAATATTGTGGATGTTCTCTTCCCTCTCACATTTCAAAGCCTCACATCCCTCGCCAAAGAAGATATGCCATGCTCCATATGTATGCTTCTCTAATCTCTGATCTCGCCTGGTATTCTGTGACAACAAAACGCAGCATGGCGTATGCCCTAGATTTTAACATAAACGTTTTGAATTCATATCATACCGTTGGAATCTCACACTCCCTCTTTTTGTGAGGAATTGTGTAAAATGTAACGGTATTTATGAAACCACGAACGCTAAATGTGTAGTGAAACATTGAAATTGAGCTATTTATACCAACCACATCTTTCTCAAAGTATGTGTTAGTGTCCCGACAGATATCTAACTCGTCAGTAGAGTTTTGATATTATGACAAAAATGTTTTTTCAGCATTCGGTCTCAATGCACGTCTGTTTCGCTGCTCCGTGATCAGTGATTAGCTGTTTAAGTTCTCACTTTTCTTGGAGTTTTACTGGTAAACCACTGGCGTATGGTGGCGTTATATCGTTATTCCGACTGGTGCAGTCAAATGACAGACGCATATTAGCAAATACATGACGCCAATAAAATAACCACGAAGCATAGCTGCCGATGTGCATGTTAGGCATTGGAACAAAGTGGCGCAACAAAACTTTCAGTGGTTAAGGGCGCTGTATACCGCAATTTTCATCATTATTTTATTTTTTATTTGTACCACATATTTTTTTCTTACTTTAGACACAAAATGTGACTACATTTGGCTCTTATGAAATTTTTATATCTCTCATAGTTTTCGCTTAATGGCTTGTTAAAGTCATATTTTGCATGTTTTCGTTTTAACGACTACACTAAAACCAACTGATATACCAAACTGAAAAAAAAATCACACTGTATAAAGACATTGCAGGCTACAATGACATGCTCATAAATGTAAAGAATAAAAATTATTTGAATTTAAAAAAATGCAGAAACTGAAAATAAAAGTTTTAAAAATTAAATTATTAGTCTTTATTCACTGTGATTTTTTGAGTTTGGTGTATCAGTTGGTTTTAGTGTAGTCGTTAAAACGGAAACATGCAAAATATGACTTTAACAAGCCATTACGCGAGAACTATGAGAGATAAAAAAATTTCATAAGAGCCAAATTTAGTCACATTTTGTGTCTAAAATAAAAAAAAATATGTGGTACAAATAAAAAATAAAATAATGATGAAAATTGTGGTAGCCGCGCCCTTAACTCTTGTCTCTACTTTTAAGTAGGACCGTGAAATTTTCGCGAGAAGAATTTTGCCCCAGTTTGTCTCAGTACCTTACGAGCACATCTGCATCTCTGTTTCGTGGTTATTGGCAGCTTGTATTTGTGAAGTGACTTCTCTCATTTGACTGAGCCAATCAGAATAATATTACTGCAACACCACACGTTTGTGATTTGTGGGTGAAACCACGACGCAGAACTGCAGACGTGCAAACAAGGCAGAGGAACCGAATGGGGGAGAATTATATTGGTGAAAAGTTCATGGTCCTACTTATGAGATATCAGGCCAGAAGAGCTGATGTGAGGTGGAAATGAAACAATTGACTAAATAGACTGTTCTCTTTGTGCAGATGGAAGACATGCGTGACTTGTTCACCCAGGTCGGTCACCTGATGGTCGTCATGTTCAGGCTGTTCACACTTTGTTACTTCTCCACGGAGCTTGCCTATCAGGTAGGATACGTTCTCACAACCAGTGGCGGCTCGAGGGTTGTTGTGAAGGAGGGCACATGTTGCCAGGCCCAGACTGGCCAAGTCGGTTAGTCGGCGATCGCCGAGGGCCCCCAGGCCCGGGGGCCCCAATGTGTGTTCGTATATTCAAGACTATTTATTTATAATTTGTTGCGCAAGAATGTCCGCTCCTTTGCCGAAATTCCAAAGAAAATAAAGAGTGCAAGACGTAACATTAAGTTGCGACTCGTTACATTCCTAGCTTTGTGACTGCGACATTGTCAAGCAGCATGGGCATCCAGCTGGTTTTGTTCATAACTTCGTATGCATTTTAGTATTGACAATATATCAGGGCATTTGACTTGAGTAGATACAATTGTAGCATTTGTTAATTAATCACTACATTGTCATGTTCGGCCGTGTGCAACATGCTTCGTTATTTTTTCCATTCGCATGTCTTGCAACACGGAACAGCACGTTGTCACCTCGCTCTTCATTCTGCGGCCAAGAGAAGAAAATTGGCTAGCAAAACACGTGCCTGATAGTCCGTCGCCAGGCAATTATCAGCAACATTATCTTGCCCGCCCTCTCTCTTTCCCACGTAAGCTTGACATCAGGAAGGAAAAAAAACAACGCAATGCATTGAGAAGAATCATTAAAGCGTTGCTAGTTAGATTCCGCGTATATAGTAGACATTTTATCAACACTGCGTATTTTTGTACGTATTTAGACGGTTTTCGCGCAAGTTGACATTGTTATTATGTTGTTACCTAGAAGTAAATACAATTTTGCAGTCGTTTTAAAGGCCTATAATTATCCCCTCGGTATCCTGGACAAATCATAACTCGGACAGCCTCGGTCACCAATTAGTCCGAGTTTTACGGACTAGACAAAGACGAAATTATAGATGGAGTAGCTGCAACCAGTAAGAACTTAAGGAAAATCTGTTAGGTTAGTTATTATAGTTATTTTTAAAGATGATATTATTATTATTATTTTATTTGTGTTTATCTTACAATAATTATTGCTGTTAAATTAAGTTTCATAATGCTCCAGATTTCACGAAAAATTGAATGAGCTATATAAGTGTAACGAAAATTTAACTTTTATTTTATTTGCTGACATTTTAAAGATTTTTAAAAGCGTATATTAGTTTAAGCCAGTAGGGCTTTGTAAGCTTTATAGCCTATACATATCTAATGATTTGTTAAGCTTGTTTACTTTATCATCAAAGAGGTTATTGCAGCGTTTTTTAATTAAAAATCTATAATTGTTTCAACAACGAACTTCACACATTTCCCCACTGCATAGCTGTTTTCAAAATATTGTGTTAGTTAGGCTTTGTAAGCTTTATATACGTATCTAATTTTTCGAGTTCGTATACGACTAAAAATTGCACTGTACCTCCTGCTAACGCGCCGCCGTATACCAATGACCATGAAATACCTACTCGCTACTTATTGTGTTGTGACTAGTCAATAATAAGTGGCACCTACATACCAACGTGTCAGTGGTTGTAGCGTCAAATGGCGCACAACACTACACAGTTCTCTGCAATGTGTGCCCTTCCTGGCAACAATCTACAAGCCGCCACTGCTCACAACTACTTCCTATCTCACATTATACGGTAGGTTTGGAACAAACGCGTGTGTCATCGAGGTGTGCAAACAACGTGTAAATTCTTAGTAAAGTGGAATACTGTGGAAATTTAGTTATCATTCACATGTCTTATGCTCAGCCAAATGCAAAATTGATTACTTTCCTGACAAAAATTGTAACTAGAATTAATGTAAAACTGAAATATACATGGTCTATGTCTGGGTTGGTACGTAATGTCGAGAGGAAGGACAGGGGGGGAGGCCGCGAATGACACAGCGGTGTCTCTCCACCAAGTTTATTCGGGTTCGGCTACCGGTGGGGCCGACCCATGTTTTCGCATGTGGGACCGGCGAGATTTCTGAGGATCACCCGCATCCCAAGCACCACCCATATCCACCTGTCACTCCTCTCCTGCGCTGACCCAGATGTTAGGATGGCTGCCTGAGTGGACGAGTTTGGCGCGTTCCAGTGGCTCGTACCTGAACCTATCTCGTACCTGGATGACTAGCCGAGTCATGACTGCTCCCAATACATGCCAATCTCGAGCAGCGACCAGCAACAGTGGCTTGTGAACCAAAGTCGAGACATTACTTCGTCAACCAGTTATCATCAGGACGTATTTTTGGTCTTAAATTTTTTCCGAACATTCACCACTGATTTGCATTTAGATTTGTCCCATGTGTTGTGTGGAGGGCCGCGTCTAGGGGGAGGGCTGGCAAGAGGGGCATTTTCCCCGGGCCTCACATTCTAGAGCATCTCACTTTAGAATTTAAAAAAAATATTAATACTTGAAATGGATGTGCACAACAATACGAAGTATTCATTCAGTTTTGTAAGAACTGCATTTCAGTAACTTATATTACTTTGGCTTTGCTCGCATATTTATTTGTAATATTTCTGTGTGAACAGAATAAACTTTATTGTGGTACTTGCAATTGTAACGTTTATATTAGTGACTACGTGACAATACGAAGATATGTCATACCTTAAAAAATTATCACTGCATCTAAAAAGGGATAAAATCCTGAAGGGGAGGGAGGGAGGTGGCCACCGATTTATATTACTCCGGGCCTCACATTCTCATAAAATGACCCTGGTTGTGTACCTTACTGCGATTCTTACGCCCGTCAAGTCTGGGCGACCGTTTCAATTGTTTGCATCCACATGTTTCTAACAACTCGACAGCTTAGTAATAGCATCACTCTATACGTATTCCCCTTAATCAAACATGTGCCATGACAACCATTACTTTACGTATTACACACATGTGCGGTCAACCTGTTTCACTGACTAGGAAGGAATCGGTTAGAAGAGGCGGATATGTTGTAACGCGTTGACAAGCCATTGCAAGTAGCGCTATGGCGGTAGAGACGCTAAATACCTATAGGTTGAGGCATCCGCCTACTGGGCGTGTGTTTGTGTGAGTGACGCACGGCGCCAAGGGCGATATTGACCGGCTCATCTGGTGCGGTATCACCTCTACAGCAAGACACTGTAACGGCGTGCAGTGGTATCGTAGATCACTCGCCTGACTAACACTTTCATTGATAACTCCATAATTTTATTGTGGAAAGTTTTAAGCTAAGTCAATTGCATGCTTCTACGGTAGTTTCACACGAATCATGTTAATAGTTTTCCAGATATAACATATTGAAAATGTTGTTTTTAGTCATTTTGAGGTGCTCCGAAACGATTTTTCTAATCCTCCTGCTACTTTGAAACGAACCTTCAGTCATAGTTTGAAGTGTATTTTCTTTTCGTACATTCACTCAGTGGGCATAGAATAGTTTCGTAAGAAACGTATTTACGAACACGCTGAAATACATTTTAAGCGCGTGGTAGACGATACCCTTAAGTACTGACCAAAATATCTTCTCTTCGGTGCAATTTTGACACGTGCCACATTTACCACAGTTGGAAATCTCGCTGACTTTTAATACATGTTCGTCGACCAAGGTCACGAGGAAGACGCCTTTAGGAAATAGGGTTGATAACTCCCGTTAACATCTTAGATGTTCCACGTCCAATCTACCTTCCATACAGGACTATATATGTTGTAAGCTTGGCTGAAACTTCTGCTTTTCACCTGCCTTACACAACAGCATTATTTGACATGGCAATGATCAAGTTAGTTAAAATTCTTCGTAAATGAACAACCATCTCAAGATATGAATGTTTCATGACGTCAGTTTAATTCATTTTTGCTTAACCCACACAAAGATATTGCATTCAAGAGGGAAAATGTAACATACAATCAAATTATTTTATTAAAAAACAGTTTTCTGTTTTTTGTTTCACTGGTTTATTTAATAAGTTATACACAGGCAATTCCCATAATGTTTATGATACTTTGACATTTTATTTCTATGCCAGTGTTAATACATGCATGGTGTGATTGCAATAGGTTATTATTATAAAACTGAACCGTTTTTATGGAAGAAAGCAATTGCGAGTTAATGTTGTCGAGTTTCCGAAAACTTCACATTAAAGTCATAATTTCCAGTTGTCAACAAACATACGTATAACATGTAACACCGGAAAGGAATATAGTCGTATCCAGAAAGACATCAGAATAACAAAATATTAAAAGAATAATAAAAAACTCATGTGTATGAAAAATGGCCACACGAATTGACGCCGGCCGCAGGGCCAGAGTATGGGTTAAGCCCATAACGGCGCGAGTGTCCTTTTCCACCCACCCAAAAGTATTCTCAGATTCTCCCATAATCGTTCCGCAACCCACAGTGTGTATGCATGCCAAATCATTCAGTGCGAAGTGTATTGTGTATCAAACAGCAGTGTACAGTGTGCCGAAGGCCATCAAGGGTTGCATGTTCTTTATGTTTACTTTCATGTTTTCAGCAGACATTTAGAAATGCATCATTTACTATCAGCAAAATATGTAACGTAATTTATTTAGTAACTTAGTGTGTGCCATTTTCGTAAGGTATTAATATTAATATTTCACACGCACGAGGTACCGGAAGTGTGTAAACCCCGTAGCGAGGCAAGGAGCCCCTAGCGGTTGCCTTCCTCGTGGCAGTTCTTCAAAATCTTCTGGAGAGGTAAGACGCCTGTCCGTGTGCTCATCATCTTTTGTTTCACTGATTGTTAGAGGCCGGAAAATTTCGCTGGTTCAATGACCGGCATGTTAGAATTCACTGTCCTATGCTCACTCAAGCCACGACTATTTGTCCACTAGCTGCTACTCAATGGAACAACAGACAATGAACGAATAGACGGGGCTTGAATATGCATAGAACTATGGATTCTAGCCTGCAGGTCATTGAATCAGCGAAATTTTCCGGCCCCTACTGATTGTTAGTTTTCCATAGTCTCGTTAGTATACCGGTTCACCTTTGCTTAGCACACATTACCAGATATTCCCCATTGCATTGCGCATCCGCTTGACCTAATAATTGTGACCATTTTTGGTATTTTTTACTTAAACACCGCGTCGGCATCACCACCGCCACGTGGTTAGGGACTTTTGTATCGGAAGCCATCGGCACTCATCCTCCAACATACGAGGTTCGTTTTGGTATTGTTTTATTCAGCATATTTTTGCACACGCGTTGCTAAGGTTATTTTGTATTTGTGTAACATTTTAAAGGCGTAATTCATGTTTTTGTGACCGACCACGTACAGGTTATGACACCGCCATTGTGTTCAGCATACATGTGAGCAACACGTTGTACATTCATTTCGTTAGTACGCACTCACGCAATTCTTCTCGTTGAGAGCATCACCTTGTGTGCAGCGTGTTACGTGCCATTCACCCCACCACCGGCCTAGCATAGCTCGCCACAGTTGTCGCACTGTACCGCTAACATCACTTGTAGAGCCCTACCACACTACAACGTGCACGGGAACGGCTGCCTTGTGACACGTTAGTTAGGCACGTGCTCACCGCAACCCAACTCTCTACGCCAGCTTCCAAGCGAACCTGACGGTCCATCATAGTGGCCGCCAGCCCCTCGCTGCTTAAGGTGGTGCACCTTCAGGTGTCGTAGACTCACCTCGTACACCAGCTCCACACTGATCACTCACCAACCACGTGCGACATACCAGCTGGTCGTAGTCACTACGCAAAGTTCACTATCATGTGCACTATCGTGTGCTTTATGGTTATTGTTACTGCAAGGGACACATCACTACGATTACCTCGCTGCGTGCCTTATTCAGACATTATTTTGGCACTGTGTACCGTAAGCGCAATAAATCATCTGTAAGTGAAATACTGTTTACCTCATTTCTAGACACCTAATATTGCCAGTGTAAGCAACGTAAGTTATCAGGCGTACTGGGGGCCAACATCCAGTAAGTGTGTAGTTCCGGTATAGCCAGTGTCATATGTGTTAATCCATTCAAGTGCTTTCACCACTTAATCACGCACATCAACGCGCCGCGCGTTAAGTGGCTTTCAATCACTCACATCAACGCGTCGGGTGGGATACCGAACACACCGAACAAACCACACCCTGAGGCCTAAGAGTCTCGAAGTGCAGTACCTGGGGAGTATTGCTGGCGCCCTTCACTCACATCAACAGTGTAGTTCGCTATCCCGATCACACCCGAGGTAGGCGTTAGAATGGACAAGGACAACCACTGCAACACATATGACGAGTGACTCGAATGGATGTGAATACATACGAAACAACAAAGAAAATATAAATGAAAAGTTGACGATTTCCTCCGACAATAGACGCGACATTTTATGGAACTGATTATCTGTTCCCGTCTTCAGGCACATGTGGTATAGATTGCTCTAGCAGACTGACTAGTTTTTTTGTTGTCGTATTTCTAGATATGACGAATTTCCTTGGAATTGAAGCATATATATTTTATGTTTGTTCACAGCAGCTAATACAGTTTTTTTTTAAACGTCCAACTCGGCAACATTAGCTCACAAAGGCATTCTTCCATAACACTGGTTCAGTTTTTTATATTACACGGTCGTACACATAATTGTAAATGCGTGAGATGTCGTCCAGTATTTTAATTCTTCTGGCCAACGAAAGAAAATACAAACATTTTACGCATTTATCAATGACTTGCTTTTCATTTCCAAAACATTCTCCAAAATCGAAAGGAATACACACAAGGAACTGGGTTACTCAGGGTTTTAACACCAAACCTAGTTGTCGGCAAGCAAAGCCCTTACTTCTTCGGTTAAAGAAATTCAACGGTTACTAATACTGCCGATAAAAGTTACGTTCCGTACCATACACGTCAACTCTGTCTCTCACTCTTGTGTAGTTGAAGAGTTTGATGGTTGTTCTGGCATCTGATTGCAGTCTGTTGACAAGGCGTGGTTTGTCAATGGGTCTCAATCTGGAGAGAAACAGAGAGGTGAGATTCTCTACCGCTTACATGCACTGGACAAGTTTGGTAACGATACTTTCCTAAAATCTGACTTTACCCTCATCTCTGCAGTTAAAACAGAGTCTTTCAGATGTTGAGACTGTATTTGATATTCGTCGTGGCAACATTGCCATCGTGGTTCTCTCTCTCAGGCAAGCGGAAAATACTTGCTTGTCGTTTATCAAGTTGTTAATTCCCTACGTTCAGTGATGTCAGGGTTCGATATGTAATTCTAATCGAGGAATGATCTTGTTGGCACGATTAGGCTGGCATAGGGCCGCAAACACAAAATTATGTTTGTATAGGCAATATCACTAAGTTGTGTAATATGTGATACTGAACTACTGTAACCATGATTTTCTAATATACAAAAGAAAATTGTAGTACCGAATTTTAGAATGTTTTAAAGTATCGTCGATCCCTCACAACAAAGTGGGGAGTCCGGGGGAGCTCCTATGGGAACTTCTGGATTGTAAGGTGCACAATGGTGCTATTTAAGCAGTTCCCGTTGGTAAGAGGGATCTGGTCCCATTTCGCATTTCCACCTAGTCTTAAGATAAAACATTTCGGGGTAGTGGGGTAAGGCCTGTTGAACCTCCTCCTCTGTGTGGCCCTGGTGGCTGGTTAGTGAGTGACTATCGATGCTGGAATTCAGCATGACATCTCTCTATTTGCTAGGACGTCCCAAAGTACCCTGTGGCACGTAGCAGGTGTTCACCAAAAATTACTGATGTGGGATGTGACCTGTGGGTCGTAACTTTCCGTGTTCACAGCTTCCAATTAGACAGTGCTACGTTTTGTTCCAGAGCCTGTACGTGGCTGACGCTGTATACTCCAGCGATTGGTACAACTTGACTGCAGATGCAAGAAGATACCTTGTGGTGATAATGTGCAGGGCCAACAAACCTGTTGTGATGAAGACAGGCAATTTCGGAGACATGTCTCTTAGCACATTTTCCAAGGTAAGAGTGCAGCATCGAAAAATTAATAATGTAGGCAATCAGCATACAGTACTTGAATCCTGACACCTTTGTTCTCAAATATAAATAGTCCTGACTAGATTCAGTTTCTTGGACGAACTCCATTGCAAAATTGAATGACTGTCAAAGAAAACTAAACAAATAAATGAAAACTATAAAATAAGCAGAGTATGCTTAGTCAGCAAGATACATACACAACATGAATCGGGTCAAATAAAAACAAGGAACAAACAGATAATAAACGTCGTAACACTGTCTGTCTGGAAAACTACTGTGTTTTGTTTCGTCTCTTCATTGTGTCGTTTGTCTTGTCTGTATATGTCTGATATCTGTTGCGTTTTGTCTCGTCTACTTGTGTTCTTTTGTTATTTTTCTGTTCGTGTCTGATATCTACTGTGTTTGTTGTTTCGTCTCATCGTTGTGTCGCATGTTATTTGGTTTTTATTTTATTTGTTATTAATTTCATTTATTATCTGTTTGTGCCTTGTTTTTATTTGACCCGATTCCATCTTGAAATTTCATGTTGTGTATGTATCTTGCTGACTAAGCATACTCTGCTTATTTTATGGTTTTCTTTTATTTGTTTTTTTTCTTTGACAGTCATTCAATTTTGCAATGGAGTACGTCCAAGAAACTGAATATAGTCATAAACTCCCATTGCACAGTTCTTTCAAAGATCATATAAATAGTCCTATATAACATTTTGATTTTTTCCAATCATTAATACTTTGCGTACTGGTCCAGGGGCTATTGCTTAGTATGCATTGGGCACGAATACAAAACTGGTTGTATCATATTTTACATTGTAGCTGTATTTTGAGTCATATAAAGTTAACACAAATTCTTAACATGCTGTATATTAAGAAATAAGACTGGGCATATTTATGCTGACGTTAATGTCACTTCTAAGTCTTGTATTGGTATATGAGTGTTCTAAAGTCTCCTTCACGCATCTACAGTTCAAGCATAAACCGAGCAGGCAATCAGAAAACTTTATTTTTCGGAGGAGCCGTATTAAAACTGATGAGCTCAAGCTGACTTTTCCGTATCGTCTTTTACTGCACCGTGAGTGCGGTCTGGAGTGTGTTCGGGGACGGTGGCGCTCGGTGGCGACCACGTGACTCGGCCGACGTCTTTATTGCTGATTCTTTTGCAAGGCTATTATTCCTGTGTTCTATGGATCACCTCCTCTACCCAAGCCCTACCTTGTTCCTGCTGGCGCATGCGCCTTGGGCATCGACGATCGCGGCTCCCAAGACTCATGTGTGTAGTCGTCCTATTCCTGTATTGGCACCGGTAGCGACAAGACGTCTTTAAGCTCCCTTACTTGGTAATCTGGTGCTTAACTCCTCTCCGACAGTTGGTGGCGGCACTGTCATGAGGTGTTCTTGGTAACTTATAACTTCTTGCTTTTTTAAAATTCTGTTTCGGAACCGCCGTAGATATTCCCTCTGACACATTAACCGTTTCGGGTTCAGATGTTGTTGCTGGCCGTGAAATGGCACTCCTTCTATGTTAGCTTGTTTGAATTTTCTTGAGCTTTAATGCTATTGTTTCCCAGGAGCGCACGTACCGGTGATATATTTGCCCTGCATTTTTCCGTGGTATTGTCGTAATTTACATATCACCTTCGCAAATTGTTTGCGGCACGTTGTAGTGCCAAGGTCACTTTTGCACACTAAGATTTGAACGTTGAGATTCGCACCGATAGGAATCAGCTTAATTTTGTCACGCACTCAACTAAATGTTATTCAAATTGTACGGCTCGCTGCCTTTCATTATATACGCACTGCGTAATGAACTTCAAGCCAACTGCATGTTAATGCGACAAGCTTGCTGTAATATCATTTAGTAGAGACTATTATCATTGTTGCAAGCTTGCTGTAGACTTCTGGCATCTTTCTTGTACATTAAAGTGAACAATAACGGTGTACAGAAAGTTCTAGCTAGTATAGTAAATTGAGTGAAACCAACGCAGGCCAACTTTCGTGTACAAAAGGTGCACCTCATAAATATGTACATTACAGGTTTGAAAGCTGCAATTGGCACTGGAGGTAGTTTGCGCAATATTTATTGTGGTTGTGAGCGAAATTAACTGTAAATTGTAAAAATGGAAATGTCATTGTCAAATAATATCTTTGTTCAAGTGATATGATGCAGAATTCGTCTATATACCTTCAAAAGCTTACCACCCAACACTATTTATATCAAAAACTTCTATTTCTTTAAGCTATTTTGTTTAAAAACACTTTCGCGTGCATAACAATTCATACTTCCAGAAGCAAATAGGTAGGCCTAATGCGTTTACGGAAACATAGAAGGTATAATCTACTCGGTAGTACTGGTAAACTGATAGGACCACTCAGTCGTTTGATGCTTAACGGTGCGTATTTAAACACGAAGAATATTATGTTAGCAGCCTATTTAAAAATGTGGCAAAATTCTGACGAAGTTGTATATTTCAGAGGCTGATCTGGTAGATCTGTATTATTAGATCAAGTTCGGATAGTGCAGAATATCCTTTTGTACTGGTAAAATATGTGTATATGGCGTTCCAATTGCGTATAAGTAGAGATCGTGAAATTTCGCGAATTCAATGTCCTGCACGATAGAATCAAACATCTTATGCATACTCAAGCCATGTCTATTCGTTCATTGTCTGCTGTTCCACTGAGTAGCAGCTAGTGGATAAATGGTCGGGACTTGAGTATGCATTAGATATTTGATTCTAACATGCATGTCATTGAATCCGCAAAATTTCACCATCTCTACGTATTAGTAATTTATACTGTACAAAAATGCTAGATTTAACCTGCAAAAATTTCTATATGAACAAGGACTTGCTAAGTGAAAGATCTCTGACACATAACCACTGCTTTGTGCATTAATCGACAATTTAAAATATGTAAATAAATTGAATGTTAAAATTATATATGTTTACAAACCTATTAACTAATCTATACAATTTACTACATACCAAAATTACGTTCGTCTGGCGACCATTTTTCTTGATGAACTCCTCCAGACTTCTCGTCCAAAAAAAAAAAAACTACATTTAGAATTCATCTTCTTTGTACACACACACTCATGCGCCTTACGACATATTTTATTTTGTGCATACACTTGTGAGCCTGTGTTTGTTTTCTTCTTACGTGCACTTTGTATTTCTTCGTCTTCTGTAGGCTATCTAACCCGCTCCCGAGCAGGTTAGATCTGAGTATTCCGGACAACGTTAAACTGTACTCGCACAAGGTTTACGACCGATTTTAGAGTAATGTCTACTCTATCGAGTAGATCGGGTAATGTTTCCTTAAGCTTCTCTCGTAGCTAAGTAGTAACCATGGTCTATGAAGGTAGAGGTCTTGACACTGAGGAATAAAATGTGACTCCCTTCTTGTCGCCGAGCGCTAGTAGTAATTTGGTGGAAGATTTGTCTTGTTTTTGTATTTGGCTTAGCTTAAAATGTGAAGTTGTTACCGGAATAGCGAGTATTATATCGAAGAAAAAAATGGGAACGTAATTTTGTATTGGAACACATTTTTTACAACAATAAAATTTAATTTTTCAATCTTTTACATGTAGATGCACACATTGCTTCGATTCTAAACTTTTGTAGGACACGTAATATAGTTTTGGTTGAATGTATTCACTAAAACAATAAAACACATTTTATTTCTTCAGACTACTTTTATAAACAGTTCCACACATACCAATGCATTTGTAGACATGGAACATGTATATAATATATCAGCTTACCTTAGTAACATTATTTCATGTAAATAATTGCAAAAATGTTAAAACGCGAGATGTAAACAAGACAAATCTTCCACCAAATTACTACTAGCGCTCGGCGACATGAAGGGGTCACTTTCTCTTACTGGAGAGCATACGCAGTGGTAGTAACTGTAGAATAAAAATACTGTTTTAAATTAAACAATGATGTCTGTGTGTTTCAGCTCCTTCAAGCAGCATATTCATACTTCAACATAATGAATGACTTCAATTAACACCACAGCACGCACATAATAATGGAAGAGCATATCACACACTACACGAACTTTTTTCCTTTTTGGGATTGAAATACTTTAGTTATTATCCCGCTGGCATGCCCACCCTGGATACAGTTTAAATAAATAATATGCAATTTATTTCTTTAATTTATTTCCTTTTCATTATAATTCGATATAATAAAATATGCGCATTTTCCAACTGCCACGTTAATGAATAAAATGTGAAACATTCTTCTTCAATTCAAAGATATTCTACAGCAAATAACCGCCAGACATTAAGGTGGCCGCCTGTCCAGGCCACTGATGGTATGCAGAGCTTCGGTCGACAGACGTTCATTTGAAAACTACTTCAACATGCATGACTGGAATAGCATCAAAAGAACTCCACACACCCGTATGCCCATTTCGTGCCCTCCAGTAATCTTCAAAGTTTTTTCAAGCAGTCGAAAATAGGGAATATAACTAAAGAGATATTGGTCAGCACTTCTAGGTCTTCAGCGCTGGTTAAGGGTGATAAGGTGTGAGTATGGAGCAGTGCCGGAATAAAAGTGCGCGGGAATCTAGAAATCCCCGAGGAAAACCCCGGCGACCAGCGGCATCGTCCGGCACGATTCCACCAAGCGATAATTAGGGGATAAACCCAGACGGGAATCGAACCCGGAATCGCCTTGTGGGAGGCGAGTGCTCTAGCCATTGCGCCAACCGCAGTTCCTCGAAAATAGTGAAAATATGTTAGTCTCATAGAGGCAAGCCTTCGGCGAGAGGACTGCTCACCAGTTCAGAGACTTGCATATAAGGGCTAGTATGAGCCCTAATGTGATTGCTTTATAACCTTTATGGTGTTTGCTTGTATACTCCATGTCTCCTGTCCTTGGACCGTGAGTTCGTCAAGTAATCATAAAGCAAATATGACATAACTTCCTGTGACTATTTTATCAGTCTGAGGAATCCATATTCTGTATCCTGTATGACCATGTACAACCAATCTTCCTTCAAGAGCACGAGCTTAAAGTTTATCAGCTGGCACAGGCTAATTCTTTGCACAGGCTAATTCTTTATCCACTATAGCAAGTCTATAGAATATATTTGTTTATTTACTTTAGATACTTTCCTTACATACAAATACCACATAATAAGTGAGGAGTTTCATTGCCAAAATCAGTAGTGTTTACAAACAACCTCATATGTAAACAGTATATATTAACTTATTTTGCATATTTTATTGTATATAAACAACAAGAAGTATTTATTGTACGTTTTCCATGCTTATTTTTTATTCTCAGTGTTATTTTCACAGCTATAAACTATATTAATGAAATTATTATGAGATGAAAAGTTATCACGAAGTGTGAATGAAAGTCGCCATCTTGTGTACACATAAGACGTTTTTGCGCGCATATGCGGTGCCGAGTTTTTATTTATGTTTGGAAGTAATGTGTTTATTTTGGATAAGTTAAAATTTACAGATCTTTTAATATATAAAAGTGTGTACCTACATTTTTATTGCTAAGAAGCTATTGTTAACTGTTGTATTGTTTAATATGTAATGTATACATTTTATGAGGGAAGCATAGATGTAATGACGTTGGAGATTATCATATCTTTGCCGGCGCGCGTCCTTGTTTTGACAGCTTGAACGACCTTGAGCTGTCAAAATCAGGTGATGCGCGGTCGTGCATATGATATCTTAAATTGTGACTAGAGAGGTGCAGATTTATGTGATTGTCTGGTTTGTTAGAGCTGATTTTAGGGGGTAACATTGCTAATTACGGGGATGCTTCTGTCTTGGTCCATCATCTAATGTAGAAGCTGCAGATATTTTAAAGTTCTGACAATTTTTTTAAATGAAAAATTAAAGGTTTAAATTGTGTAAAGTTCTAAATAAAATAACAGCCTGTAGTGCAGTTATATAAACATCAAGAATATGTAAGTTTTATAAGTGTAGGCCTACGAAAGGCGCTTTTATTACTAAATAAAATCTTTCAAAATTAAAATCTGTATATGCTTAAAGAAGCCATTTTGACTATCCTGGCTTCAAAAACTTGTCATGTTTAAGAGACCCCTGTATAGTTAATACGCCGAGCAGGAGGGAGTTAAATCAGCTAACACCGAGGTCGTCGGCCACACGACCCACGCTCTCCGAGTGCTCGCCCTCCTTGACGAGCTGGCGCTACTGGGCAACCTGTCCTCCGCACGTCACTGCCATGCACGACAGTTCTCATTTTGTTTACCCCAGATATTTCTTCGTGTAACCCCCCATCGCAATCCCCGCTCGCGGCGCAATTACATAGGTTAAATGGTTTGTGTATTACGAAATATCATTAATATGAAATACAGTGTTTTTGTACCCGACAAGAGAAAGAACTAATGAAAATAGTTATTTAATATATACTTCAAATGTAAAAATGTATGATGTCCTGTCTGTAACTACTAGAATTGTGCAGCTGTTGGACCAAGGCATCATCCAGAATTTCAAACAGAAATCGTTTATTCTCATTTCCCATTCGGCAGATGGAGTTAAATAATCCACAGTGCAAGTAGAATACATTACATGCTACGAGAAATGTTTCTATAGCTTGGCAAGCATTTTCCTGAATATGGTGTTCTGTAAATTTTTTGGATACTTGGAAACTATTTTGTTACTATGCTAAATAGTAATTTTTTGCATTGATCAGTACTGATGGATTTTTAAATAAACAAAAAATGTATTTCTCCCTCTTGAAAGTATTTTAAAGCTTTGTTTTTGACTATACATTATCAAAGTCAAAATCGATATTGCAGCGCTTTGCCTGCTGAAGATGCCCATTTACAGAAGAGCTTCTTTTATCCGGACTCGCCGGGACTTAAGCATGTTCGGATAATGGAATATTCCAGATATTAGATATGACAATTAACACTAATGCAGAACCACATCAGACATACTGAATCGCCACCTTAATAAACGAATGGGAAACATAAATAATAACATAATGTCTTTGAATGTGTCTTGCAATGGGACAGAATGACAACAATAACATCGCCGGCAATGCCATAGATGAATGAACAACATGGAGGCGTGACACTCCGTTCAGTCTTTGTCATTTGTGAATCTGATCACTAGCGCGGCTAAACCTGATCAGGACCACTTTAATGCTGCTTTCACTCTAAAGTTTGCAGTACTACTTGTATGCAGTTTTCTATGATTCTTAGGTGTGTGTTTACGTAACAAATATTAGCAGGAAATAAGAAATAACAATGGGATTGTGCCCAATTTTTTTAATGTGTGATGTGTAAGACTTGCAGGGAAATATTTTTAATATGGCGGTTATTTAGAATATTCCAGAGTTTGGAAGTCCGTATAAATGTGCTGGATATATAGATTCAACATCCTGGAAAGTCTGTGAGCAGTTTTTAACAGTTTGTACCTTTACTGTCAGTAACTAGGGAAAATGTAGCAGATAACATTTCCTAAACACTACAAAATATAAGGGTTCAGATACAATACGTTCTGGGACAGGGATACGATGGTACTTCTTCCATGAGCGGTAAACTTAGTGGATGCCAAGCAAACATAGCTAACATTCACCCAGAAGCATTAAAAGTACAATGTGCATACCATAGTCTGAATTTAGCTGTCTCAGGTGAATGTGGTACATAAGAAATATGAAACTGTTTGGGAATTATAAGCAAAGTTAATTCCTTTTTCATCACGCCAAAGCTGCAAGCCATTTTACAAACATACATCGAACAAACCCTTCCAGATTCACAAAAGTCACAGCTGAAGAAGCTTTGTCCTACTAGGTGGGTTGAGAGACATGATTCAGTCATGATATTTTCACAACTTTTAGTGCAGTGGTTCATGTCCTTAGGGAAATTTCAGAGTGGACAGACAAAGATGCAAGTTCGGGAGCATTTCTTCTTTTGAATGCCATAAATTGCTCCCACTTTTTTATGTCATTTTCAATGTTAGAAAAATTTAGTCTACAGCTTGCCACTCAGCAAAGCTCTGCAGGCTGTGAACACCGACCTAGTAAGTGCACTCAGTTTTTCAGACAGTTCAATGTCGTCATTGCAGGAAATACGAACCAATGCAGATAAAGAGTTCAAGAAAATTTCCCAAGAAGTACAACATATAGCTGAGGAAATCGGAACAACAATCGCTGTTCCCCGCCTGGCCGAATATCAGACAAATATACCAAACATCTGTAGAGAAGATGGAGATGCGGAAATATATTTAAGATATTCAGTATTTTTGCTGTTTATTAATTCATTTTTAATGCAGCTGACTGACATGTTTCAAAAGCACAAAGATATTTTAAAAAGCTTTAGTTGTCTCTTGCCCTATAAGGAGCTAAATGATGACATAGTGAAACAAAAAGTTTTGTGTTAACTGAATTCTACAGTAACCATGTTTCTGATGTAAACAAAAAAAAAACACTGGAAGCGGAGCTTCAACTATGGTATTCACACCACAACAGTTGTTCCTCATTTAACCATACTGATGCCATTACTGTTTTAGAGAAGTGCAATCCAAACTATTTTCCAAATGTCTTCACACTTCTCAAGATTTTCGTCACCCTTCCTGTCACAAGTAGTGTAGAAAGAAGTTTTTCAACATTATGGCGCCTAAATACATACTTGTGCAACACCGTGTGAGAGGATAGATTAAATGAACCTGCTTTACACCACACACATAGAGAAATTGAAGTGTCTGTAGACGAAGTTTTAAATGAGTTGCAAAAAGTACCAAGAAAGATAAATAATTTAATGTAGCCTACTGAAGCTCCAAATAACGGTTACATTTGTCTAACATTAAGGTCAATTCTACTACAGGTTAAAAAGATCAGTGTTAAAAGTTTGGCACAGGGAAAATTGAGCGCTAGTATCACTATTGGGTGCTAACTGACCAATCACAGAGCTGTCCTGAATTTAAAGTTATTTAAAGTTGATAATTTAAAACGCGAAATTGGTTTATTGTCACTTTAAAAATAAGTTAAATAACTTCTGTCATTTCCAAGCCTATTTAAAATTCATTTTACTACAGTTTCGTATTTTTCTTGTCCACACACGATTGCAGCGAAACTAGCGGCAGAAACTTTCCCTGTGTCAAACTCTCCCATAAGAAAACACATTATCTTTTTAACCTGTTGTAGAATTAACCTTACTAGCAAGCAGAGCTGCTTGCCACATACACAATTTACTAATAGTTTTTAGTTGAAATATGTGTGAAATATAACAAAACTCTGTAATAAAGTATCTTGACCAAACTCTATTTAATGATATAATTATGTACTCAGATACATAACTTAATGAGTAGAAGAAAACTTTTAGGAAAGAGCCATGAGAGTGTTTTTGATGCGGTCAAACTCAATATCAAAACTGAACTGCAGCAGATAAAAGACAATGTACAAAATTTAATTTGTCATACATTTCTGTTACAGTGTGTGGCAAACTTCTTCTAATTTTCAAGCTATTATAATAATAGCAAAGTATATCACATTTTTAAAATTACATTTATAACAGTAGTGTCTAAGTACTACGTTTGATTAAACTGAGCACGAAATAACAGCTAGGCATACAACATTTTGTGTAAAAAAAATTTCTCTTGATTGAGTTATGTGTTGTTTTGTCTAATAGTTTTGTGCCCAAGTACCAATAATAAAATGTAAATAATAATTTACAACTTTCGATGGAATTTAACAAGTTAGTGGAAATGTTCAGCAATCAAACTGCCACAATTTTATAACTATATACGGCTGGTTTTTAAGATAACATTTTGTATAAAAGTAGTATTTATGAAAAAAAGAGTTAATTTTATGTTGTCTTGTCGCAGGTTTGCACATCCCGTTTGACGTAAAACTTTTAGAGTAAGTTGGTGTAAGTTTGTGCAAATAGTATACATAAATGCTTCGATTTTTAATATTATATAACTATTTCAAAATTGTGAAATAATATATTGTCTTCATAAAAATATGTGGTTACAAAGTTACCAAGCATAAGTTTGTATATTAAAATGTATGTATGTATGTATATGTGATTGCCAGCAAACTGTTCAAATGTTTCTGAACACAACATTATGACAAGTAGGAGCTCTGCTGACATCCATAGTATGTAGTTTGCAGAGATTGTTATTTCTTAGGTACAGTGTATTGTGTCCTCCCCCGACCCCCGAGCCTAAATCCTTGGTGCGCCTCTGCTTACTTGTCCTTTGATTCGAGTTTCTTCTTATCTTCTGCCTTCTCGCATGGGGGTCTATTCACTAACCTTAACTTGATAGTCATGGCCAGTCACCTTAACATTTGCCGGAGCGTTTCAACTGATGGGTACTAGGGTGGTGTTATCTTACTGGCTTGCCGTAACTATGTTTACAAATGTGTGGAAATCATGTCAGATTAATGTGTTTAGAACGTTTCGCAGCCAGAATCTACGATACCTAGTGAAATGAATTTATGTTGGACTTGTGAAAAATCCACCATAACTTAATTCGTTATTTGTTTAGATGGATAAACCATACAACTGATGTGTATATTCTTCTTAATAAAATATTCGTAACTGCCGAGTGTCGAGCTGTATTTTTGACGTATTTATCGTTGCTTATTCAAGATATTAATTGTAAACAGCTCAAGTTTTGTCATTAATTAACAAATGTCAGTGTTTTAAGCGAAGGGTTGGTTGTTCAAACTGCGTGTGGAAACACGTATTCTGTGTCAGACAGGCTTGCTTGAATACTCGTGTATGATAGTCTACTTTTTTTTTTTCAAATCGTTGCTGCATAAAACAAATGTTTGATTGTGCTTTTAAGTTACGCTTCACAAATTAACCATTATAGTTAAAATCGGTGCGGAATACGAGCTAGGTTATAGAATAGAAAATTTGCACATCAGTACAGTAACTTAAGCCTTGTTAAGCCACTCGTAGAAAACACATTGCTGTTGATTCCATTTTGTTAAAATCCAACATTTCTTTGGTTTGAGGAATTAAAATATTCCTATCCAACTAATTACCCACAGAACTAACTTGAGCCAACCATCATATTTCAATATACGGATGACATAAAATCAACCCTGCTTTCAGTTAGTTATAAGCAAAAGTTCATGCCAAATAAAATTTACACCCTCTGTAAAACAGCATTGACATGACTGTGTAAACTATTTCTAATAATAATGATAATAATACCCTTGCAATTGGGCTGACACCTGCAGACAACTACTTATCCTCTCAATCGTTTTCCCTCAACAGGTGCTTCCTGAACTGCCGCACACACCTTGCTGTCACCGAATCTTCCTGGAACACATTCACCCCCTAACTATCCTCACTAATATGGACTGCCCTCCCTGCTCTGTCCTTCGCCAAGTTCTCTGAATCCAACCGCTGTTTTTTTTAGCTAGCTCTGTCTGTACACACCTTCAACTAACTTTGTATTTAACTCACCCCATCCCTCTCCATTCATCACTCTATACATTCTGACCAGTTTCTCCACCACTCTCCTTTCCTTAAGGGAATGACAACCTATTTCCATCATTATTGAAGTCCTAAAGTTTCTTTCATTCTCTCCATCCTGCCCCACTCTTCTCCATCTGCCTTTCACTTACCGCGCTGCCCATCTCTGCACCCCTTCCGGCTACTGCATCTCCGCCTCTACATAGGGGTCCCAGACTGCTGCTACATATTCTAATATTGGTCTAACCATGGTGTTATATGCCTTTTCCATTACTTCGGGGTTAACTTCCTTCAGTACTCTGCTCTACCCAACATTGAGCACCTTGTGGGCACATGCACAATGCTTCTGGCTAATCAGCAACCATAATGAGCTCGAGCACACCTTACGAATGAACACTGAAGATGCCCATTGACTTTTAAAAATTAAAGTAGGCCTAAGCTTACCCTACACTCATAACAGCAGTGG
This sequence comes from Medauroidea extradentata, assembly GCA_003012365.1. NCBI lineage: Eukaryota > Metazoa > Arthropoda > Insecta > Phasmatodea > Phasmatidae > Medauroidea > Medauroidea extradentata. The sequence continues at coordinate 7,729 of PNEQ01002318.1, read as the reverse complement.
ATCTTGGAATGAAATGTTAAGCTAAGCTGCTGTAATCAATTGTAGAATTTCTTTGCAATATGTATGGTGAGGAGAGAGGACGCGGTGTGTTCAGTGGTCACAAAAAATTGTAAATATGTATCATGTATTTATAAATATAATTTGGGTAGGTTAATAGTTTCTGAAAAGTATTTCACATACGAGGCAATACTAGGTTATTTTGAAAGGGTATGTAAGCCATAACCTAGGTAGAGTTTATTGTACTAAAGGACTCTAAGCTAGTTCCACTACTGTACATATGTTTAACCCATTTCTAACTAGCCTTATTTATGCGTGCCTGCCTAACCCTTTAAATGTGGTCATTAAATGTTTTTATCACTGAACTAACTTCAATTCAGTGGAACATTGTATGTAGATTGCACGAACATCACCTGTACTGCTATGCAGGGAACAGTGGGTATGGTAGTAACTGTACATAAACCATAGCAGACTGCTGGTAATGTAACAAACATAATCATTATTGAGAATCAGAGAAACAACACAATGTTAATTAAATAAAGTAGACAAATATGGCGTCAGTTGTGAGTAACCTTGACTTCGCTAAAATCAGTTATAGTTTCTAAGATTTTGGAAGCAAATTAGAAAAAAAACAGGAAAAGAACAATCCTATAGAAAAATCTTTTGTCCTCTTTGTAATCAAACATTTAGCCAGATTGGCACATCCATTAATTGCAATCTCTCTCGCTGCTGTAAGATGTACAAAATTGCAACGACAGACATTTTCCACATCGTATATCTCTCTTGCGAAAAGTTTTTGTTCATAAAGTTAGCAACATTTGTTGTCTAGGATTGTTCTGTTCTGATAATTGCATAGTATTTTTAAGAAACCAGACAATTATATTTAATGCACTGATTTATGCACCCTGACGTCTCATCACAGAGATGTAGAAAACAGCTCACACTATCTGACCAACTTTTTAACTTTGTAACCCACCTATAGTTCCATAGTAAGTTACACCACAAAAATGAAATATATTCACAATAATCACCCTAGCTGATCCTACTGAACTGTTGGTGCAGTAAAAAGTGAGTTGGAGCAGATATTGGACTTTCACATCACATTCTAAAGGATACTGAGTTAAGTTTTCCTGGTTTGTTGTAATTCACTCCAGGTGATGATTCCTCAATATAGGCTCTGATTGATTTCATTACCCTTTCCCCAATTGTATCTCTACCAAGTATGTGAAGCTATCCGAGGACACGTAGAACCTCAAATAAATTAAATACTACTTTGTTGACATACCAACTACAAAATTCTGATAAACATTAACTTTTATAAACAAGAATTTTCATTGACACAGATATGTTCTTTATGTAACAATTATGTCATATCACACTACAACTCACAAAATATCATATTTGTAAAACAAACAATATTAGTTTCATTTTTCCCATGCTAGCAACTTGAATACAACTTGAATACAACTTTAATGGAAACAGATTCTTTACATGCAATCATGTAGTGGTAATTTTCAGCAGAAAAGAACATTATTTAAATAATTTACATAAATGTAACTTTCATATTTTTTTAAAATTACCAACTCCCTTTTCTCAGTATATATACATTTGACGCGGACCATTTTGCATCTCCTCTTCCTAAGCCCGTTGTGCGCTCCACGCCACCCATACGGAACAGCCGAGGTGGCAGCACCGCCTCCACATATCGGAACACACCCGGCCATGTGGACCCAAGAGGTGGTGGCGTCCAGATAGTATAGTAGGTAATTTCCTAGCCTAAAGACTGAATCTCAATGAAGTTAATATGGACCTCGTTACGTTTCCTTTGAGTTAACTTTACAGAAAAATTTATCGCGGATTTGACCGATGTTTCACATTGAAGTTAAGGAATTAAGTCGAGGTACAAGGCTATGTTACAAATGCTGCTAGATTACTGACGATCATTACAATATTTAAATTTAACGATGCTATTTGGGTCAAAAAATATTTATATATACAAGTGGTAACGTGAATTAATTATGAAAATGATTCGCAAGTACCTGTTTTATATACGTGTTGAAAATGTGTAATAAAATACCCTCCTAGTTGTAACATTACGCCTTTCCTACCAACTCGTTTTTTTTATTCTCACATTACACATGCTTTATTTAATAGTGATTCTGTTGGGATTCTATTTATTTCATGAAATGGGAGGGCTAAACTGTTAGTTTAACGTCTTTCGTGAGACTGGTGAGACACTTGTTTGATATTTTAATAATATGTTTGCTGTCTACACATATCACACCACCTACCTCAGTGAACAGCGAACTTGCAAGACCATTTAGTTAAATTGATTGTAGAGTCCTTGAACGAATGTTTTAGCAACACATTAGCTCAAAATTATTTATAAGTATATGATAACGACTCACTAGACAACTATAACCACACATGTGTTAGGCAATGCACTCACAAATACCATGTCACACGAGTAACAAATCTTACGAGGAATTAAAAATATTATTTACTGGAAATTACTATAACGAATATTTTGCTTCCACTACACTACAGAACACAACTATGACAAATTTACTTCTTTTCAAACACTCTTGTACATGCACGAGCGAACAGCACACAGTTTGAGGTCACGAGAAAAGTCTGTAAAACGTTAGTTTTGGCGCGATAAAATCTCGTAGGCAATAGCCAACAAAAGAACAACTCCGCTTCTGATTGGCTGTTCTTAACTTTACCTTTACGTTATGTTGAAGTTGATTCAACTTCGAAATTTGTAAGTTACCGTTGCGTCGCCGATAATTCAATGTGAAAACACTGCAGCGTGACCTGTATCTCAACTCAGCTGTAACATAAAGGTAACGTAAGAATCTCCATGTTAACTTCATTGTGAATCGGCCTTAAGCTCTCTCCCTGGAGCTTCCTAAATTAGGATGGCAGCAAATAAAGGTAAGTGCTTGAAGACTTATCTGCCGAGACATCTTGCTAGTTCGAAGGGGAGATAGAGAAGAAGGAACTATCATTATTACATAATAGTTTAAAGGTCTAGCTTAATGCATTTTTGCCTAGGAGGTTTTAAAACTTTTATCCATAGAAACTAGAATAATATTTATAGTAAATAGTACATAAACAACTAAAATTACTTACACAATTTCTCAACTAGGTTAAAAAGGTTAATTAGGGCATCCTCAATAAAATAAATAAAATATTTAAATATTGATAATACACAGTTTAGGTTAGTAAAAATATTATCTGGGGCAGTATTACAAATTAAAACCAATTAAAATTCAAAATAACACTGAAAACTTAAAAATCACATAAATATAAGGAAAACACAATTAATTCAATAAATAAACCAAAAATTATCTCTAATTCCTTTACAGACCTGCCCCACCTGCTATTGAACTAAGTCGTTTTACTAAAACACCTGGGAAATAGCATAATTCCAGTGTAGTTCAGTAAATTACCAAAACACAAAATGTCATTGATAAAGTTCTTAACATAAATGATGAAAATAAACAAAATCACACACGTGGTTCTTGTCGATCAATAAATCACAGTCTTACCAACATATCTGTATCAGTTATTGAAAAATTTCTAGCCACTGAACATCATTACTTCAATGAAAAATAAGAATAAATAATGAAAACATAACATATAATGAACAATTTCTCTTCAATAGTGTTCAGTCTGAAGACTTAATATACAAATATTTTAACCAGTCAATTTCTACACATTCATAACAGTTTCACAACAAAATTTGGTACGACAGTACCACAGTACTCTACTAGATTGGTAACCCTGTTCCAATCTGCCGCTGAAGTCATCTATGTGCGCAGGTGTCCGTTGTTTGCTTACAGTGAATAACACTCAGTTCCATGTTATTCGAACCAACAAATGCAGCATCTCGTAGCCAGTGGGGGATATAGACAAAGGTTTTAGCATGGGGACTTATACAGATTCTTCTCATTAAATTGGCGGGTCCGGGGGCCCTCCCCCAGAGAAACTTTGAATTTGAAGGTGCAAAATGGTGCTATATAAGCAGTTTTACTATTACTATACCAACTGTATGTACATATATGTATATAAAAGTAAATAAATGGTTTCAGTGGAGAATTTTACAAAATTACTTTGTTAATAGGCGCCTACAAGGATCCACTGCCTTTTTACATCCCTGGGCCGAACAACTGATGACAGATTACCGTAACAAAAAAAAACATTTTTACAAATGAGTTCCTATCGTGGCTAACTGTTGCCAGTTATTCGCGCTATTAATACCAACTAAAATTAGACAGGCAAAAATGTATTCGAACCTAAAATACAGTATACTATATTAAGTAATACCAACACACTGTTATGCCCAGTTTCACCAACACGTCCTAAAATTTAAGTACAGCTTAAATGTTAGGTAAAACTTGCCTTACACTTCGGTATGTTTCACCAACACTTAAGCTAGCTTTAATATATTAAGTTTGGCCTAAAGTTAAGCACCCGAAATCGGAGGCCCAAATCCTTAAGAACAGCTTAAAACCCATACGCAAACAAATAAAATGGATGCAGTAGAAGAATTAGAAGAAAATTTTGAGGTTAATGATGTTTTTGAGATCGCAAATATTGCTGATGCTGTGGAACGTCTGCCGCGACCACGAAGATTCCTACAGGTGCCTGATTTGTTCGATGAATTTGATGAAACCGACTTCTTCGTGAGATTTAGGATGAGGAAGAATACTGCCCGTATGGTTCTACTACTTATAGAACATGAACTTGAGTACCCATCAGACAGGTAAATTCATGTGTATAATTTGGTTTTCCCTCGTGTACTGTTCCAAATAATACGACTAAATTATTTATTTAATATTATTTACTAAAATGCTTCGGAACTTGTAGTTCATGTGACCG
>PNEQ01002317.1:12591-31855 GCA_003012365.1 Medauroidea extradentata | reverse complement strand
AGCGAGTAGAGTTTGTCCTTGTTGGCTCACTCAGTAGTCACTCGCTGAGTCGAGGATAACTCTATTACCAACTACTCTAGAAGAACCACCCCAATGTCTCATGCTCTCTACCTCAAAGGTCTTCTAGATACACACACTGCTCGCATTCAGCAATCTTGCTTGCAACCCCGCACCTCTAGCGCAGTGGGATTAGCGTCAAACTGTAAGTACTTGTACTTCTGTCTGTTATATTACTTTGTTAGCCTAGCGGCCTATTTCCCGCCAATCTACTACAGTAAAATGGGGTGAATAGGGGCGCTGGAGCGAATAGGGACAAAATTTGAATCAGATTCCTAGCTTAGACATTTATCTTAAATGAAATTATACTACGTATTTCAATACAATTACTCTTTGCAAAATTATTAACTTGCTAAAGTTAAGGAAAAACTCGGATTTTAAAACCGTGTACTGAAACTTTCGAGTTGAAATTTTGTCCCTATATACACCCCAGTGTCCCAATTCACCCCATTTTACGGTAAACTTTGTGATGCAAGCTGTTTGCTACTACCATAAAATTTAATTTGAGAATTTTACAAAAAAAAAAAAAAAAAAAGCAACCACTTTGCAATGCATGCTGTAGCTGACCAAGACAGAGAGAGACATGCAGGTTCAATAAATAAATGTACAATTACAAGCAACACATCTTATCTGTTACAGCAGTGTCATGCACGTGGCGTATGTGTACAACTACTGTACAATAATACATAACTACTGTGTTACATATGCAAACTTCGTACTTTTTAACGCGTGCTGCAGTACAGTACAACTATAGTGACATGCCAGTCAAGTATGGTATTACAGTAGAAACTCTATTTTACATTTCCCTCATTTAATGCATTACATTTCAGTCACGCTGCACTTCATTGTGTCCTTTGTATTACATATTTAAATCGGTTTAGTTAACTAAATTTTAAAGTTCATTTGAAAATTAATCTGTTAAAAAATTTGGTTTGTCGTGTCTCAACCAATTTCAGTCTGCAACTAATGAAATGGTTCTGTGCAATTCATAAGTAATATGGAAAAAATTGGTGTAAGATATAATGCAAGATTATAGACTGAATGACATATTCAGTTGAGATAAAAAATATTGTTTTGTAAGTTCAAATTGAACAATTATACATAAACCAGAAAACAGAAAAATACTATGTTCCTACTTTCAAATACTGCAGGTAGTAAACAAGGTATGATTTATGAGGTTGAAGATTTGTTTAGAACTTTAATCTTTTACGGACTTACCTATTACAAAATGTTGGCGTACCAACAAAATATGCTTAAAATTAAATTTAAAAATTGCTATCGCAGCTCAACATGACATTGTTATCGGTTTATTACCAGCATTTACATTCTTGTGTAACAATATACACAGCAGTCATCAAAACTTGTTATTTCCCTCTAATTAAACTTTCCCTCCATTTACACAATTTTTTTACGGTACTTGTAATACGAAATGTAAAATAGGGGATCTACTGTATTAATCTCCTAACACAATCATCGTTTTGTAATACATCCAGTACATTACAAAGACAGTGATACGTTTGTATAATTGTCTAGTACAGAATATAGTCACTACAAGCAACTCTACAAAACATGCTATCCATCACAGCTTAAATGATAATACACAAAGTAAGAAATTATAAAAAATACATAACCAAAGGAATTATGCAGTGACATGCAGGTAATATGTATAGACTATGTCAGAAATTATACAAATTCATTATTGGTACAAAAAAGGTATATCATGTTGTGTACCATCACAGCCACAGTGACATGCTAGTTATGTACAAAATTTCATCAATACAAGCATTAGCACAGAAATGCACCCAACGGGTGCAGCAGAAGAAGCATGCAAGACTTCAGATGAGAAACATTTGTTCTTAAGTGCAGAATCCTTGAAAAACTCTCAGACAATCTCCAGTCCTCTTAATACATTTGTACGTTTTGCACTTGGGACACACAACTGATGAAAACTAAAAGGGTGATCAGAACAGTAGCTACACTAATGTTTTCTCAAGAGAAACAGCTGTTTAAAAAAAAAAAAAAGTTAAATATTTGAGTATTGTTATATACATAGAAGACATTACGGACACAAAGCATTATTTAGCACTGGTCGACAGTGACACCATTTTTAAAAGCACTAACTAAGACACCCAAAGGTCAAAACATTATCACTGGAAAATTAATTATTTGTGTTCACTATATCTGCACGTTGGTATTGCTTGTATTTTGTCCCATGCAAAATATTAACGTAACAAATTCTTGTCATGAAATTTATGGTATTACATACTGCTGTGAATTTAGATTTACGTATAACCATTTCTGATTATAATCACCAAATTATCGTAACTAAACACAGTAACAACGTTGGCAGTTATAGCTTCTATGATCATCACCAGTAAGTTGCCAAATAATTGGTCCGTGTCCGTATTGGTGTTCACTGTTTTTGTAGTATCCATACATACAGTGGTATTTATTTAACAATGCAAATTTGAAGTCATTGAAATAAACTTCTTGCCCATAAATTTTGCTGTATAGTAAAACCTCTATATAACAAAACTGAAGGGACAGAATATTTGTATATTTGTTATAAAGGAGTTCTTTATAAAGAGGTATTGGCAAGTGTCTATTTTTTCTCGGTATTAGCTGCTACGGATATTATATTTCAACTGTTGTCTTATACATTAACACTGTAAGAAAGGTATTATTGCTTTGAGTCATTCTACAGGACTTTGGTTATAAAATCTAAAAAATACATACAGTATGGTTTTTTTTTAGCACAGTTATAAATATCAAACATTTGCATCCACTTAAAAAAAAAATATATATATAAAATGCTCTGCTAACTTTGTTTCAAACAACTGTTACTGAGTCACGTTCTACAAAAATTGTTCAAAATACAGTACAATATCTAAATTGATTATAATTCTTGCTATGGAATATATATTTGTTGTGAGAAGTACAACATGCTGAATCTTATAATTATCTTTTATCTTTTGTTTTCGTAAATGAATTACGTACAAGTTTTTTTAGTTTTAAATATAATTCTGTAAATCAAAACAAACTTTTAAAAAAATGTAATACTACATAGTGAAACTTCTCAAAGACTTTGCTATAAAGGGGTTTTGTGTCAAAGATGTAAAAATAAGTTTGTGACAAGGAGTGGAAAATGCCTTGTTTTATATACAGTTTTGAACGGACCAAATACAAACTTTGTCATACAGAGGTTTTTGTTATAATGAGGTTCACTAAATAGAGGTTTTATTACAGAGGTAGAGTGACATGGTACCAGACAAATTATTACAAGTATAGACTACAAACACTGCAGCAAGACATACTTGACTATTAGCAGGGGATTTAATCATCATGTAAAAAACAAAAAATAATCTTATCATTCACATTTCCTTCCATGGCATGCATTTAGGCAAGAACTTAACAGGGATCAGTACCCGTCATCTTCGAATTCTTCGTTTTCCGCTACTAGTTCCATACAAAGAAATTTATGTACATTTTGTGCCTGACTAAGCACATATAATACTTTCTTAAGCATTACCAAATTGTTACAACTTCAGAATAATTCTTAATTTTTTAATACGTAGTAATCTTCCGGAGGAAGAAAGTCGACTTTTTCTGTCGATGGCCACAAATGTTGTATGTATAAGCACTAGTAGTCAAACAATACCTACTGTATATCATGTACGGACTTATGCCACACCTTTTCGATGTCTAAAACACAATAGAAAATGTACAGACCGAAATAAAAGCAGAAGTTCCATTATTCCAAGACAGCAGGTACTGATCCCCCTAATCTAACAGCTGCAGAGCTGGGAAGATTCCATTCACAGAAACACTACCCCACTTTCCTATGATGACAACGGAAAACCACTTACACTTCAGAACAGGCTTTTTAAAATTTTGATCATCCACGAGAAGCCCAAGGCAGACCAGCTGTTCCATGGCTTGTACGACTGAATCGTTTTGTTTGACCACGAAGAAAATGGCACCAATGGTTAGATAAAAATATGTCCTCATTTACCTCTGATGAGATCGTCCAGCTCTGTCTCAGAGTAGAAGACTACGAAGCCCTTTGGCTGGAGGCCCTGGAAGACGGCCACCACGCTGGGCTTGAGGTTGAAGAAGAATAGCGCCTGCTTCCTGGCAGAGAAGTCATGCATGAGGCACTCTATGACCTTGGCGGCCGTGTAGTCGGCGCTGTAGATGTGTGAGCAGTCGATGACGACGGGCAGGTTCTGTTTGATGCTGTGCTTCATCACCAGGTTGCGCATGTAGTCCACTGACGGGAAGATGAGGCAGCGATCTGGGGTCAGCAGCAGGTACTCTACGCCCTCGTGTGTCTGAGAACATAGCCAAGTACGTATGTACAGTGAAACCATTTTAACAAGTTAAATAGTTATGCATGTAAAATTTAACCAAGTTCTTCTGGTAAATAAATGTTATTTCTTTTTACCCATCATAAAAGTCTTAACAGGGTTGTACTGCATAGTGTCACCCTCATTTCTTACACTAGAGCACTTACTAATGTGAAGTGAACAAGGCACTTCTCCTAGTAACTAGGAACATGAGTAAATTTAATTCAGTTTTCAAAATTTATATATAAAAAACAAGACTGGAATTCAAAAGTAATGTTTTTTCTTGTTTAGTTTCCTGGATTGTTTGATTTCAAATACACCACAGTAAAAATTTAATTTTTTACATAATTTTTCCTTGTATTTTTCTTATTTTTCTTTAAATTTTGCCAGTTTTTATTATTTAGTAAATTTTCCTGGTGAAGTAAATAATTTCTTGTGTTGCAATCTTCTCCAGGCTGTAGGATTTCTGGCACCGACGTTGTGGTCACATCTTCGGCTTCATAGAGTTTCTCCATGATGCAGGTGATTGACGCACGTTGGTCAGCTTTTACCTTTGTCTGCTTCGAGTTTTGCACCGTGGAAATAGTTCCGCGGGTTTGCAATTTTTGTCCCCAACTAACAATTTTGTTTTAAAGTTTTGTGTACCTATTATTTCATTGTGAAATAAATAAATATAATAGTTGTAGCTTTTTAAAATTATTTTAAGGAATAGTTGTACAATTTTCAATAGTTTGGATCTTTTTTTTTAACACCACCAAGGCGTGGTTTTAGCTACCATGTCCTTCCCATGGTTACCAATGATAGTCAGATGTGAGCACCAGTAGTGGCTGAATGTGAGCATCTGTGTTAGTTGGGCACGAGCGCCAGTAGCAGTCTAGCGCGAGCACCAATAGTGATCAGGCGCAAGCATCGGTTGTAGTCGGGTGCAGCGCCAGTCGTACTAACTTGCGTGTCGATGTTTTGACCTTGGCCATGGCAGTTTTGTTAAAATGTAATTCAGTGAGTGTTTACATACCAGATTCGGAGTCTAGCTGCGGGTGATCGGTAAAAACCCCTCAACATAATTTTTGTTGTGATTGAAGTACAAGAATTGAATTTTGAAACTTTTTACGCTACCAACGAATACTGATATACCTGATTACGTAACTTTAAAACTGTTCCACAGTAAATAAATTATAGGATGAGCAAAACTATTGTCTTTTGTAAACACACACCCTATAGAACTCCACAGTGTTCTGAGTAAAGAGAAACTTTCATAAAGCACTTTCTGTAAAACCATGACTTTGATGATTAAGCTTTGTCGTGTACAGTAAATAAGGGTTCTGTTTCACGTGTGCGTGGCTAACCTGAACAAAGCCAACGAGAAAATAATTTAACACTGACAAATACATAAAATGTCTTTGCTAGTATTGTAAACTCTTCGAGGAGACACACCCTTGTATTTGAAAATGTATAGATATAGCTACGTACACATGTCTGTGAATGCACTCATCCCCAAATACAAGAAACATATTTGGAAGACCGTAACTTACGGAACATCCCCTTCTCTCACAGAAAAGATATTTATTGTTGGCATTAAAAAGCAAAAGTGGAAAATATGTGTGTCAATTATAAGACAACGTTTATTGCATATCTACTGCCTGGTACATACAATTACATTGTAAGTAAAGCAGTCGAGACCTCTGACGTACTACGTACATACACATTTCAGGCAGAAAAAATGCCTTACATGTAGTTACAAGTTCACAGAGGGCAATGCATTCCGAAATGACATGAAAAACTACACCTGAAAAATGAGAACATGATTGTAGTGCCGACAGTATGTGGCAGGAACTACTGACATGAAACTTACCACGCAGTTCTCGATTGATATCTTGGGCCTGGCAACATGATACAGTATGAACAGCACGTTGATTCCAATACCAATGAGAATACCGAGTTCCAGGGCCAGCACGAGACAGGCTATGAATGTGCCGATCCCAGGGATCAGGTCACTCTCTGAAAACATAATAAACATGTCAGCCACACAGTAAAGACAACAAGTTTCATATGAAAGCCATTCTGTAACTGCAACGACACATTTTACAACATACAAGACATGGATTCGTATACAATTATTGGCCAGCGAACCTAGGTACCTCACATCTTACCCAACCATACAAACATTTAGAGGACCTTACAGTCATTTAAAAGTCGCACATACGGCACTGTGTTATATTTACACTATAAGCAGTTCACGATAAACTGAGCACTTTTGAATCCCCAGTTACTGTTTCTTGGGTTAATACAGTGATCTCTCAGTTTAAAGTCTTCCAGTTCAATGATTCTTACACTTTCTAACAACTGTATTTTTGGTCCCATTTAAGTCCCAATATACTTTAGGCATACAATTTAAAAACTTATTCAATTTAAGGACTATTTTATTCAGTCAGTCATCAAACCGAGAGATTGCTGTATATACATTCCTACCACTTTTTAATATAAACAAATTAACCTAAGCACCAATCATAGTATAAGCATTGTACTGCAATCAAAATTAACGTCTAAAGAAAACAATAAATTATATTTGTTATTATTCTAGACAAGATGGTTCCAATAAAGTCCTCACTTTACTGCGAACTGTCTGTACCAAAATTAAGCATTACATCTACATGATAAATTATTGAGAAAAAACTACGTACCTATTTACCTAGCATCAAGAAATAAAAAGATTTTAATGTTTACTTTTTTTGCTCACTTTTGTCCTTTTCTTTACAATATTACAGTTAACGTGACCATAAAAAAATAAATAAAACAGAACAGTATCTATAAAATTGTAACACACTGGTCTGTCCAGCATTGCAAACTTGAAGAAAATTAGTCACGATAGATTTTTTTGATGTGGCTTATTTCAACAAAAGTTTACTGGAAGACAGCAGTAATCTCACACGTGTAAACACATGCAAATGTACAATATACTTTGCTTGAATAACAATGTATGACAGGTTATTTAACTGTTAGCTTTAGCCAAAGCTAAACTCTGCAGCAGCCAAACCTTCAGATAATTTAGAGTTCTGCCTTCCTCGGAGCAGTGGCATGTGCAAAGACATGGATATACATTTGTAATGTATATTCTCTGTGACTCGGTGCCCGTTGAACATATGTGTGTGCTACAACTGACATCATTTTTGTTCATCGTGGAGAGGCCCACACTCCTAGAGCATTGTCAACGGCAATTTTATTTAATACCCAGGAATAAAAATTTATACTGACAGATTAAGCATCATACTTTGCTGACATAATTAGCATTCTGCACTCTAGACAGCAGGAATGCAACAAACGTAAACAGTTATACGCACAGTGATATTTATTACGAAGGTCAACAACACTGAGACCTAGGCACATTGTCGCAGTGATTGACAAGCTGAAGGAGCAGCCAGAGAAACTCACTTTTTGTCTTCCACATGGGGATGACGACGTGTACCTCCACGACGAATATGACAGCCGCTATGATGACAGCAGCCAGTGACGTCTTGGGGATGTAGAAGAAATACGGAGTGAAAAACAGCAGTGCTACCACCACTAGTAGCCCTGCAAACATGAAACACTTGTGTCACAACCTTGAGAAGTTTTGTAGCTTTCACCCTCATCTAAAAAAAAATCCATTAGGGCTTAAACTGGAATGTATTGAAAAATACACTCAAAAAGTGGGACAATATAGACTAAAGAACAACATCGGGGAGAGAAAGTACTCCAACTCTGCTAAACAAAAAACAAACAAAAGAAACTAAAAATTTTAAAAAATTCCTACGAACTGTTGTAAAAAAAGCACTTGTTTCATAAGTAATCATTTTGTACAAAAATATTAACATGAAATAGCTACAGGATAAGGTAGTTCTATGGGGAGCTGCCTTATTTATAATAACCATTTCTTGTAAATAATACCTAACCAAAAGATGAATGAAAAAATAAGTGATGTCCAATTGTCTTCGCTTTCATTTGCAAAAACAAAGGACAAATGTATATCATCCATTACTACTTTTACAATGGGTGATTTGTCAGGTAAATTACATTTGACACGTACGTATTTGCACGTTCACTCAGCAAAAAAAACCTATATGTATTTATAGTTTCAGTATTCATGATTTTCAGAACTTGCAATATTTTCTTCAAGACTATTTAAATGCATCTAAATTATTATTCTTTTCAAATGTAACAAACAACTTAAGCTGAACACCAGCCGTTGGATAACATAAGACTTATTCTAAATACAGATTAAATTGGCAAAAGCATTGATGAAAAATATGAAATTCGCAGCTTGCTAGAGTACTAATTACTAAAGCAGACATGGAATATATACGTACTCAACCAGATACAAAACAGGACAAATTAATTTTCATGCTGAAGGGCAAATACTATGTACTGTTGGCTGGATCAACTTCAGGTGGTGAGTGATTGTGGGGAAAGTGCCGGTAACTAGTGAACCTAGCAACCAGAACATGAACTAGGATGCTACAAGAGATTCAAATGACAGTGCAGTTGTAAGCATTTGTTAAAAAAAGTAGTCACACTGTTCTGCCAGCGTTTGTGTCAAGCTTGAGTGTGTTTATTCCTTGTCTGTTTTTTGCTAAGATGAAGTTTACTTCAGCAGAATCAGAGAAAACTATCCTCTCTCCGATACTGTTCACACACCCATTTCAAGATTTTACCAAAAAGTTGAATGTAGCTATGCAAGTTGACAAAACCGAACTGAGAACTGCTGCAAAAAAATTACAAATACTTTACGGTGATGACGAGTTAACTTCACCTATGTTTCACATAAAACGTAGTATGTAAGTGAATGAAAGAAACTAAAGGAAATTATAGATTTATTACTAAGAATGTTAATTGTTAATCCAAAGTTGTTTTTAATTTTTTTGAATGTGGCTGTGGTCCTTCCGCAAAGCTACATCAAACTCAGTTCAGGTATTGGAAAAGATGTGTAAAACTTGCAGTACAACAAATAATGACTAATGCAAACTACATACTGTACCTAACTCACTATCACAGCAGCACAAAGAATTAAAATTAATTGATGGAATAGTAATGTGCCAATGACAAAAGAAAGCTATTATTCTATAAAACGAAATTAAAAACATAACTGCAATCATACTCACAATTAGAAACAGGATAACTTACAAATGGAATTATATGAATATTACAAACTGGGTGACTTTACTATTGTATTTTAAATGTACTTAAAAATTCAAATATTTGAGCATCGGTTTGGGACTCAATTTGCTCAGGTCTGGCAAACACAATATCTGTACATACAAATACAATAACTAGGAAAGTTTACATGTATTATAATTTGTATTTAAATTATAACTGTATCATAGAGTGTGGTAAGAATAGTTTCATTTTAAAAACTAATATTGTTCGACACACTGCTGAAATTCACTTTTATAAAATCAAATTACAGGCTAATTGCCTATTGAAATAAGTAAAGTCAGCTAAACACTTCGTTCAAAGCCCATCAAGGCTACAGCAGCGCTGGAAATAAAAAATTCCATTACACCGTGACTGGAAAAAAAAAAAGTAACAAACATTTCCTGAAATGATGGGAAGAAAGGACACAAGCAAGAATTACCGGTAAATAAAAGCCTCCTACAGCAACTGTCGATGGTCTAGAAAGAAGAAACACAAGTTTTACAACCTAGCATAACACCGCACAACTTACAGTTTGAGAGAGCCACATTTTGCTTCGCAAGTTCACTTCGACCATGCAACTTCCACAACAACTGTAATCAAGGAGCAATCTTTGCCGATCTACACCTCTGGCTTCTGCGCTGCAATTCGAAAAGTATCGCGCACACACTGTGGGCAATATTTGATGCGTGATTTCTTCTCTTCTTCTGAAAAGTATATTTTGTTTTATTTGCAGTGTTAAAAAAACTAAGCATGCTACGTAAAAATTAATATGCATTCAAGCCACCAAACACAATGCTTTCAGACCACGTGGACAATGTCCTGGAAGCAATGGTTTAATGTCATGCTCTACAGACCCTGTGAAATAAGACCTTTCTGTTAACAGTGGTGAGAATCCACCAACTCGGTGAGATCAGCACTGGCGTATCACAACTTGAGTTTCATTCTCTGTATTACTTTTCTAAATTTTCAAAAACTTAATACATATTTTTTTATTGCTTTTTACTGAAAATGTCATAAAATAAAATATTCACATTAATGGTTATATACTGCTTCAAACAAAAAGATGGAAGTGTAGTCTTCATTTGCAGGTATAAATTTTCACACAGTTTGCACAGTAGCGAGGGAAATTCACGGGAAAAGCTGCTTGCCTTATTTACGACTAAATAATTAGTGTGCACTCAGCAGTTAAATATTTGTTTAAAATATGCTCTCATAATTGAAATAATATTTTATAATAGGTATAGGTCATTCGGAATAAAGTGAGCACTAAAATTTAACCTTCGAAAAAAATCACTAGCCGTTACTGCATATAAGTCAACATTAACAATAGTTACATTATTGTTTGAATGGTTGGTAACAAATCATTGCATGTAGTTCTGTGTATTTTCTCATTTGAATACAGCATTAGTGAAAGAACATAAGATGTAATCGACCTCTCTGCATACCATATGCTTCAAAATATTTATTTACGCTCTTATTGACATACCTACTGACTGTGTAATTTTACTTGATTAGCACCATCACAAAGTGATGCAACCGCCCGCTGAATTCAAAACAGCCGTTGATACACTGCCGCAAACGCTCGTGCCATAGACTTAGTTCAAAATTCTCCGACAGGTGGCACCAGAGTTAGGTTTTCGCCGCTTCGGCTTCGCTTCTCTCACTTGAAAGTGAGTTCAGTCATGAGTGTGATTGTCCGTTGTGTAATAAATATGGGTTTCTGATGAGCGCATTCATAAAGTTACGTTATACGATCGCCAGCCTGAGCATGTGGTAATATAAATAACATTTATTTTTTTGATTTTTCCGTTCCACACATTAAGAAAATATGTTTTTTATTGTTTTTGTAAAATGTGTCGTCGTTGTTCATGACAGTATGCTGAACGAATCTTGAATTCTTGAATTGCATGTGTCGTGTGTGTCTGTAGTGGCGGTTTTGAATTACAAATTGATATACTACGCATGCATCCACGAGGTAAGTAACGGCAACATTGTGCGTCGTAACCAATTAGAGTCAATGAAGAGAAAACAGCGCCATAAAATGTTAACTCGCAGCTATTGATAACTATATTACTATTGAGTATAGCATGTATACAGCACCTGTTTATTTTATGAGTAGATGTTTCAGATAGCATTTATCGGAGCAGTGTAATGTAAATGTAAACATTGTATGAGCATATGTAAATAAAAGCACGTGGCAATGTTTACGTTTACATGCAGCAGAAAGATATAAACTGGCGGAAAATAGAAAAAAATCAGGGCTTTTTTGAGTGTTCACTTATCCCGAATCACCTGTACTGCACTTTTATATAATTTCCTGGAATTTATCAAACTTTTTTACTTCAACATAATGAAGCCTCAATTTCTATAAACAAACAATTTTGTCTAATCACAATCCCATTCTTCCCAATCATCACCGTCAACGACCACAGCTGAATTTTACAAAAAAAATTCTGGAAGCCAAAATAATTATTTCTGGGAACTTCCTTAAAAAGGAAACCATGATTTATTCTTTGATGAATTCACACAATTGTATTTATGTCCTTCCGTGTTGTATTGTCGTTCTTTACTCTTCATCGCCTGGCTCGAAAGTTACTGAGAGAAAACCAGTCTATTTAACCAGAGCTATGGTTTACACTATTTGTTACCATAATGGAGGCTGAAAAACACCATCCTGTCACATGTGTTCTAGATGACAAGTCCAATCTTGCATGTATGCCTATATTTATAATCTGCTAGCAAGTGTTTGCTATGTACGCCAAGCATAAACACATCCTGTTCAAGTTTTGGTGACGTCAAGTTTGTTGCAGACCTTACATTGTGCTTGCCACTAAACCAAACTTTATCTTAGATTCCAACAGTTTTGCAATTACTCATAAAGTGAATGATAAACTTACTGCCTAGCACCAAAACTTTAAAAACATGATTCGCCAGGCTTTGCATTGTTACAAAGTTATTGTCATGTGAGAGATCCATTTTAACGCAACAAGAATCAACTGTTTATGTGACTAAAGTGATTGCGCACTAAGACAAATCAAAATTTTAAATAACTTCAATCTTCAAAAACCTTGCTCTACGTGTAGAGCCAATAATTTTTTGTGAAAAGAATTTTGCAGTAACTTGTTTTAGGGTCTTATGTGCACATCTGCAGCTCTGCTTCATGGTCAGTGAATGGATGTTTTTAACTCTCAGCATCTTGGGTTCTACCTGAAATCAAAGACATGTAGTGTCACAGTAGCCTTACTCTCGTTGGCACAGCCAAATGAGTGATGCCTCTGCAGAAAGACACACTGCCAATAACCATGAAGGAAAGCTGCAAATGTTTACGCAAGGCAATGAAACAAGGTGGCGGAAAATTGTTTCCACCAAAAATCAGTGGCTCTATAGATGTGTTTATCCTTATTACCAAAGAATTTAAGAGAAAGATTACTTTTCAAAACTGTACTGCATTTTGTCTCCCCCTACCCCCTCTGCCCTTTTGACACGAATCATCACTGTGACAATTTATATAACAGATGTCAAGAAAAAAATTGTAATTTTAAAGCAATAAAACTTGCAGAGAAAATAATGCTGCTGTTATTACATCAGTGCTGAACTCAATAGCCAAAGCGAAATCGCATACATTTCTGAGGGTATTTTCCCACACCATTCCTAAACTGAACACCAGACAATTGACCATCACCACATTCATGCAGCTACCTACCTTGGTCAAGCACATTCAAGGCTGACGACTCTCTTAAGGCTGTATCCAAACTGGTTTTTATTTAGTTAAAAGGATTCTCGATAACATTTTCACCTTTGTCTTTGAGCCACGTAAAGTCTTCCAACTTTAACAACATTTCGGCAGTCACCGCAACTATCGTTCTCTAGTTGCATTACAAGTACCGTATGTCAGGCAGATACCTCTACCTAAAATATGTATACACTTGTATCACAACCGCAGTATAGAAGCTACAACTGCTGAAACACTGTTATGGATTACCAACATTATGTGACTAAACAAACAAGTCACTAGTGTACCGATGTAACTTATTGTCAAACTATGGCTGTGACTTTATTCTACATAGGTTAATTACTTTTCTGTACATGTTGTGAGCTTGGTGCAATTAGAAAAGTATTACAAGCTCATAAGCAAAAATTTTATTTCTACTTAAGCAATTAATATTCATGCTCCAAATACCACCTTGCAATCCTGCCGGAAAAAAAATTCTGGGTAAAATCCTGGTGAGCAGCGATCTATAAACACTGAACTGTACCTATTTTATACTTTTTTTAATAATTAAATTCCACAGCATTTAGTTTCAGACACTGCAAGGCACACAACAGTCAGCTGTTACAAAATCTGAAACACACCAAACTGGTAAATCCAGAATGATGAAACTGACCAATCTGAAGACAGCCTGAAGAGTAAAGGTCAAGCACCAATCACATGCTGCCATAACATGCATAATTTACTTAAACCTAAACAGAAAATGGGATGGTATGAATACATTGATAAATACGTAGGCCTACATTACTGTAGTTCTGTAAAACCCACATTTACCTATTCATTGAAATGAAAAAAATTTGGGAAACTGAAATGAAAACAGAAAGTGATTTTAGCAACTTTACAGTGCACTGAATATTTCATGACTACTGTGCACTGTTAATTTTTATAACAAAGAATGATGAGTCATGGTACATTTAATTTTTTAATGTAAAATTCTAAAATTAGAAGCAATAACTAACACACTGCAAACACTTTCTTCCTTGAAATATATATGTTAGTGTCAAAAGCAAGCAATAAGTAAGACCCGTATGGTAGTTATACAGTGATTTAGAAAATTTATTAAGGAATCATAATTTTCATAATGAATAATCTGTACATAAGAATGTTGGAAATATATCATAATTTCTACTTAATTCTTTACTAGCAATACTTCTTCGTGTTTTTTAAGATTTTTGCACCCAAAGTATCAGTAAATTTGTGAGAAAAATACATAAAAATCAAGCAAAAATTTTTTTTTGTGAATGAACAGAGCAATATTTTACAAAATGTCTACATAGAATTGTGCAATATTAGACTGCTGTTAGTCTTGAATTTTTTCAAAGCATTCCGTTTAAAAATATTTGAGTAATTTACAACAATTTGCGGGGAAAAAATTACCTATTATAGCCCCTTAAGTAGGCGGAAAAATATTATACCATAATTTTTGTTGTCAGTCATGTAAACGAACATTGGAAAAGCACATAGATGTTAACTGCAGTCAGGTACTTTAATTAACACATATTTTAGTTCTTACTACCGTATAAAACTGAACAGCGACAGTAATATTACGGAAAAATGTGGTATTTTCTAGGTTTCAATACATTATGCATGTACGAGTCCAATGTTCTTCTTTCATTGATTATGTGTTTGCAATTAAAGAAACAGGTTTTCGTTAACTAAACACGCACCTACACACACGCACATTACGTATATCCATCGTCCAGCAGTTAATTTTTCTGCGCCGCACACAAACAGCTCTGAACTCAGGCCGCAGCATTGCTTGCTTACAGGAACATTTTGGTTCAGGAGAATTAAATATGTAGCTTCAGTTTCACTAGAGTTCCGTCCATCTTTATAAGGTTATGAGAGGACCACTACAAACATGCATTCATCTCCTTGTTTAAACATGAGAAACCAGGTTTATCTTGTTTGCGATTGGACAGACATTTCCCAGATTTGAAGGCCAAAACATGCTGTGTCCACACCAGACAGATCTACTGTACCACATTATTACACTTCTTCAACATGCAAGCTAGTATTAACGACACACATACACACACACATTGAGCAGTTGTCAATGTGATGGAGTTTTCTAGGGCCACTTCAGTTTCCTCCCACATTAATCCACGCAATGCTTTCTTAGGGCTTCTGTCTACCAAGCGTGCAGCCACAAAGTTTAGTCGGGGTATCAATGTTTAGTTATGATTGTGAATATAATTGGTCCACAGGAGAGAGGGGGGAAGCAGATATAAATAATCCCCTAGTTTAGTTGGAAAGATTTAATTATGCACAGGAGTAACTTTGTATGGTTAGGATAATTTGTCATGTAACAAACATTTCTCCAATTAAATTCTCAGTTACAAACATATGAGTTTGGCTTAAGGCCTTAAAACTTCTTCATGAAAAAAGGATTCAAAATGAAATGTCAGGAAAAATACATACAGTAGAACCCTGATTTAACAAAATGCCACGCGGCTCGAAAATTTTTACTCTAAATAGATGTTTCACTAAATGCGACTTCGTATTTTTTCACCCTCCCTCCCCCTTTTCCAAAAAAAAAATTGCATCCTTGAGAATGTTTTGTCGGAATTTCAGATAATTTTAAAAACGTCTGTTACCTCAAAACAATAACAATACACATTTACCATCAACAGGTACACCACAGCCATGAAAGAAAAAAAATCTGCGAAAAAATCTTCAAAAAACTTTCAATGGAACGCTCAGCGAGCGTGCGCATCATAAGTAGGCCGCCCATGCGCCATCTACAAGTGAGAAGCGATGACTAACAACGCCAAGCTGTTAATCTTTGTCTCTCTCCCACTCGCTCCTTCCCATGAAAAACGTTTTAAAAAAATTGCAATGAGAACTTGATTAAAAGTTTGCAAGACAACTGCAAAATGTAACATAATAATTAAATATGTGCTGCGTCTGCGGCCATTGCAACTTATAGGCAGTAACAATTGTGAAACAAATTGGTTGGTCTGCTCGTTAAAAATACTTTGCACTAAAGCATTTTTTTAGCATCGGAGAAACAAATTTATTGGCGCTTACGGTAATAAATTCATTGTAAAAAGTCCTTATAAATAATTATTTCCCCCCTCCCCACGGGTCTATCACAGAACACAACAGAAAATAATTACGCCGGACACCCCTGCATTATATCGGTAATAGAGTTAATCAATCACATTCGAAAGAATACGCGAAGCACTATCTGTGAATTAGTTCCTGTGCTGTTTGCCGCTGTGCTGTGGTAACTGGGTACGTAGATGCTCGTTCACTCGCCAGCCGCTAGGATGAGGATCTACGCATGTGCTTGTTATGCAACACGGGGTGACACTCACTGGGCCACAAGTGCTTAGCTAAAAGCCATTCCAGCAGCAAAAGTTTTCAACGAATTTTAACAATCCTCCCCCACGTATGGTTTAAGATTATCTGTGGAGAAATAAGTACATATATACTGTGGCCAGTGGTAGTATTTTAACAGACTTACCTTACAATTTATATTCCATTTTATCAATGTCACTTAGTTTATTCATACATTTTTTTTTTTTCGTTATTTTTTTAATGTTCCTAAAAATCTTTTCGTTAAATCGCTGTTTTCGTTATTCCCATGTTCGTTAAATCGGGGCTCTGCTGTACTGCCATACGAGAAACATTGCCAATTATTTCTTTATTTTTAATGCAAGGTATCTCAAATGTAATTTTAAAATTTATATTCCACAAAAAAAATTGAAGGACTTTTTTTTACAATATATTCTACAAAAAATTGAGGGGATTTTTTTTATCTCACCTATCACATTTTTTTTAAAGAAAGTGTACACAGGAAACGTTTTGTTTCAAAGAGTCATCTTTAAATTAGTTCATTAAGAATTTTTTTACACTGATTCACCATTAGAATTGAGTGGCTGCCGGCTACGCAGACAACAGTCTCCAAATTGCGATGCACTGTGAACGTACCACGCTATAAAAACCGACGCTTGTGAAACAGACCTTGCCACAACTGACTTATACTGCAAGGTTATGTCTTAAAGTTAGAATTCCACGACATCCAACTTTGCCATGTTTCACTCAAAGAGTATTCTAGAAGGTACACAAGAACATTTTCATCTAAAGCTATCATTCAAAGTTGAATGTTACAATTCCAACTTGCTAATACAAAAACTCACAAAGTCACAACACAAACTACGTCTTGCCTACAAATCACTCCCTCGTGCGCAGTGCCTCCTGCCGTCAAGTGACACACGAACATGGCATCCGTTCTCTGGCCCAATGGTGGTGCAGCCCCTACGCACAGATACCAAAACTTCAGAACTGCATTCTCAAGTCGTTCATTTTGTGCACCTGTGCGACTTTATACCCACTCACACCTCCAAATGAGCCACATGCATAACATAGGCAAGCCAAAGTTGTTTCATTTCCGTTATTTCCCAGAGTACTCTCTCCTGCCTAAATATGGTTTACCGGTCATCATTTTCTAGTTTCAAACAACATTTTTCAGATGTACAATTTCCGTTTTTCACTCACAGCCAAATTTATTTGCATTGAAAACAATGAATGACGGCAGCAAACCTTAAACACAGTGTGTGTTCACTGCTGTTGGAATAATATTTCTGTATTGAGAGTGCCGCCCGCCTGCCTGGAACCGTTTTCTTGCTTGAGGCATTGAAGGAAAATGTGGTAATGGCAACATTGACACATTTAGCTAGTGTACCATTGTTCCTACATCTTGTGTATATCAAGATGAACTCTACAAAGAGGTTCTTTTATGTCGGAGGGTTCAGAAATAGTTTCTCAACATGCAACAGTTTCTGACGTATTAATATTGTCCTCAAACTTATCTTCTTTTTGTATATCAGCAAAATTGGAACGAGATTTCTAACCCACTTTGACGGAATTCAACAGCCAGGTAAGTGAGTTTATTTTATGTAGTGTAAAATACGTAATTTAATACAACTGTTGCCACGCAATGTACTCAGATATTGTTCAGAAGTCATTCTCAACATATTCTGTCTTCTGCTGCAATTAACAATGTAGAAAAATGCACAACATTTATTGTTACAGAGGCAGTAATTCATGTTTACTCAAAATACCACCCTACGATGGACAAAAATTGACCTAATATACATTTTGAAAAGTGTAATAAAATGAAAACAGGATTCGGAATTCTTGCACCTACATGTGAAAACAGTTAGTGACACAACTTGACAACAGTGTCTTAACTTGATGACACATAACTTGATGACTTGACAAGTATCATTACTTGAACTAAAAAGAAGCAGTTTCCGACAACTATGTGCAATGCAACATAAAACAATTACAACATACACTAATGCAATGAACTGAAGCAAAGTGTTTACAAATAACAGTAAAGTAAATGCTGTGTAGTAGCTAATGGACAGACATTATACCAAATTAAAATCTGATATATTATGTATTTCTGAATCAGGGATTCTATTACACAATGAGCATATATACTAAGACACCCACATAAATAGATAAAACTGTAACATTAGACACTCAAACCTAAAGAAAATGATTGACTCCCTAAGCAAAACTGCTCATAAATTTTAACATTAAATATATGTAATAACACAGTACAACCCTGTTATAACACTTAAAATATGTCTACCATATACAGGAAAAAGCATCCTCACACAAGTAAAAGTTAAGTGCCAAGAAATAATAGCATTTTTACAAAGAGAATTTATAATTGGAATATTATAACAAGGTTGTACTGTAGTTATGGGCCATTCGGAATAAAGTGAGCACTAAAGATTTAACCTTTGAAAAAAATCACTAGCCGTTACTGCATATAAGCCAACATTAACAACAGTTACATTTTTGTTTGTATGGTTGGTAGCGAATAACTGCATGTAGTCCCGTGTATTTTCTTATTTGAATACAGCATTAGTGAAACAACATCAATTGCAAACGACCTCTCTGT
>PNEQ01002316.1:4386-52285 GCA_003012365.1 Medauroidea extradentata | reverse complement strand
TGTGTTGGTGGACCTCACTTTAAATGGCAATAGCCAACATTTTAAGTGTGTGAATATAAGAAGTGTGGTCCTCGTAATAAATTTATGCGAGCACTAAGATTGTGTATAGGTGGACCTCACTTTAAATGGCTATAACCAACATTTTCAGTGTGTGTATATAAGCTGTGTGGTCCTCATAATGAATTTATGCGAGCACTAAGATTGTATAGGTGGACCTCACTTTAAATGGTTATAATCAACAATTTATGTGTGTGTATATAGGCTGTTTGGTCCTAGTAATGAATGTATGCGAGCACTAATATTTGTGTGTTGGTGGACCTCACTTTAAATGGCAATAGCCAACATTTTAAGTGTGTGTATATAAGCTGCGTGGTCCTCATAATGAATTTACGCGAGCACTAATATTGTGTGTTGGTGGACCTCACTTTAAATGGCTATAACCAACATTTTAAGTGTGTGTATATAAGCTGTGGGGTCCTCATAATGAATTTATGCGAGCACTAATATTGTGTGTTGGTGGACCTCACTTTAAATGGCAATAGCCAACATTTTAAGTGTGTGAATATAAGAAGTGTGGTCCTCGTAATAAATTTATGCGAGCACTAAGATTGTGTATAGGTGGACCTCACTTTAAATGGCTATAACCAACATTTTAAGTGTGTGTATATAAGCTGTGTGGTCCTCATAATGAATTTACGCGAGCACTTAGATTGTGTATAGGTGGACCTCACTGTAAATGGTTGTAATAAACATTTTAAGTGTGTATGAAAGTTGCGTGGTTCTCGTAATGAATGTATGCGAGCACTAATATTGTGTGCTGGTGGTCCTCACTGTAAATGGCTATAATCAACATTTTAAGATTGTATGAAAGCTGCGTGGTTCTCGTAATGAATGTATGCGAGCACTAAGATTTGTGTGTTGGTGGACCTCGCTTTAAATGGCTATAGCCAACATTTTAAGTGTGTGTATATAAGCTGTGTGGTCCTCATAATGAATTTATGCGAGCACTAAGATTGTGTGCTGGTGGTCCTCACTGTAAATGGCTATAATCAACATTTTAAGATTGTATAAAAGCTGTGTGGTCCTCGTAATGAATGTATGCGAGCACTAAGATTTGTGTGTTGGTGTACCTCGCTTTAAATGGCTATAGCCAACATTTTAAGTGTGTGAATATAAGATGTGTGGTCCTCGTAATAAATGTATGCAAGCACTAAGATTGTGTAATCTAAACGTATGCCATATATAATTATATGTAGCCAATTGCGGCCTTCAAAATATTACTGTATAAAACACACATATGTATGTAATACTTAAATGTATATACCCAACGGCTGTCTTGAAGATATTACTGGATAATATATAAGTATGTAAGCAATATTTTATTGCATGTATCCAGTGGCTGTCTTGAAAATACTACGGGATAATATATAAGTATTTATGCTGTTCGTATTCAATTGTTTTTTTGAAAATATTATCAAACATAGTCTATTGAACAAGTATATCAGTAATCAATTGGGTTTTGAATATCATGTACACATTTTTTTCATTGATATTTTGTAATATTAGTATACATAAATTGCTAATGGACCTCGCTTTACTGGGTCCTCTTATTGACAGGTCAAATCCATGGTCCTCGTAAGTGTTGTGTCAGTCCAAGTTCGATACACAAATTAACATAAAAATAAAAATAAATGGTGTGTATAGATTGGGGCAATTTTTCTCATCAAGACCATTATAAATTTTTTAAATTTTTATGAGTGTTTGTGATGGTCCTCGAAACGCGTCTTTTTTAGTCGGTCCTCGCTACATACTAAAAACACGTATTGGTGTGTGTGTGTGTGTGTGTGTGTGTGTGTATATATATATATATATAGACACACACACATACATTCGCACACAGTGTTTTTCTTACATAAGGGGACAAACTCTGCATGTGTGTTCTTCACGAAAAACTATGACAACAAGTTTTGCATTTTTCACCTAAACGCAATATTAAGGAAGTAATGTGCCTCTGAACATCGAATTTTAAGAAAGTGTTTTTCCAAAATATCGGAAACTAATTGAAAAAAAAAAATTTTCAGCATTGCTTAATGTAACTGGGATCTTCGAACCTACAGTAAATCTGCTTTATACCTTCCACCCTCATAAAAATACCAGGGGTGGCTACCCTCTAATTTCATACAAATTTTAAACCGTCCTTATTTTCGAACATTTGAAGATGGTTTATTGAATAATGAGACCTGTTTAACAAAAAAGGTCCTCTTATCGCAACTGCCTAGGATGTGTACATGCAAACTTTCATGTGATGTGCGCAGTGTACAGATGATGCTGGACATTCACTGTTAATAACACGTACAATATTGTTAAAGCCGCAGACCAGTTTGATCCTGCCATTCTACATACACATCGCTGCAGCCATTTCTGAACGAAAATGGCGAGTCCCAGGCAGTTGAAACAAGCGTAAATAATATTGTATCTATCGTCATACTGACAGTAACAAACATATGAATAAATTCGGGAAGTAATACTATAAAAAATTAATAATACTAGTGTCGGTGTCAGTGCTGTTTTCCTCAAGTATGGCAGCTGAAACTGCCGCGATGGTATAATGGTCACGACGCTTGCCTCCCAACATGACGATACGGTTTTGATTACCGCCGTGATCACACCAAGATTCACACGTGGGAATCGTGCCGGTACGACAGTGTTACCCATTTCCATCTCTCAAGACCTTAGGTGTTACAAACCATTCTAATTTCTCAATTAATTAATTAATTAATCCTTTACGTTCGTTACTTATTCGTAACTCATAAAATAGTATTTACTTTTGTTGCACTTTTACAACTGCTGTTAACGTCGCCATTAATTTAATTTCAATAGTATAGTGGTTTGTATTGTTATCACGTGATACTTTTTTTTAACGCAGCTCGCTCACAATCGCAATCCACACAACAAATACATGCTTGTTGCAAGTAGCCTACGTGGCTCGACACTCTCTGTATTTTGTGCATGTATGCTACATACGTAGGTACTTCTCAAAGGGGTTTGGCGAAAACTGTTTATTTCGAAAAGAATAAACTATCTTAATTGATAATCTTTTTCAATCACACCCATGTTCCAATTAAGGGATCGTCGTGACCTACCACATTTTCAAATATGTAACATGACCCATTTATTACTGTATCATGTATGTGCAAATCAGTTACATTGATACTGACACTGTAGTATCAAATATTACCTCACGAGCTTTGGTTTGTCAGTATGACGATACAGTATCATTTACATATGTTTCAACTGCCTGGGACCCACCATTTTCGTTCAAAACTGGCTGCGACGACATGTACGTAGAACGCTAGGATTAAACTGGTCTGCAGCTTTAACAATCAATATGTTTGCACCGTCAAAAGAAATTGCAGTTTCCGAAACCTCACTTTGTAAACTGAGGTTTCAAGGAAGTGTTTAGGTATACCATACGTGAAATGTCAGTCAGGGAAAGTTAAGTTTAAGTGAGTCAGAAACAACTGCAGGTGTCAAAATAAGTTAATATT
Organism: Medauroidea extradentata; assembly: GCA_003012365.1. NCBI lineage: Eukaryota > Metazoa > Arthropoda > Insecta > Phasmatodea > Phasmatidae > Medauroidea > Medauroidea extradentata. The sequence continues at coordinate 48,737 of PNEQ01002316.1, read as the reverse complement.
CATTCAGATTCGAAGGGCAAAGTAAAGGTAAAAAATACGGAAACGGATAGAATATTAGATAAACCACACTCATTTACCTATTCCAGTGGACAATTTCACCACATAACGAACATACCTGCATTTGTGAAATTTAAATTGCTTTTGCTGTTAATTTCTTAACACACAAATTAGTTATTTATTTATACTGCAGCTACTGTCATACAAATTTTTAACATTTCACTTACTTTGCATCTCCAACACATTAAAATATCTTCCAATGAACTGCCGTAGTACTTCGTTTCTGGCCGAAATTGAAAGAAACCTCAGTTAAGGTGTTTACACCGTACACGGAACTTAGCTTTCGCCACGAAACATGAATTACGAACTCAGGTTTCCCTTGGCAACGAAACTTAACATTCGCGCCGTTTCCACCTCACTCAAACAGCAGTTTCTGATACCATATTTCCGAAACTGTAGTTTCCATGTGTCGGTGTACACGTACTGAAAATTGTACATGTTATCTGCAGTGAATGTCTACCATCGTCTGTACGCTGAGCACGTCATATGCATGTTCGCAGCATTGCATATGCTCTAGACTCTATGTCTACCCTAATCTAAAAGTGTGTTTTGATCATAAACGGTATATCCTAGACAGTAGCAACAAGATAACATTTTTCGTTGCACAGGTCTCATTACTCAAATGTTCCAAAATCCGGACGGTAAAAAAGTTGTATGCAATTAGAGGGTAACTACTCCTGCTATTTTCTAAGGGTGGTAGGTATCAACCAGCATTAAGCAATGCTCAAAATACTCTGTTTATATGTCAATTAGTTTTCGACATTTTTGGAAAATACTGTTTTAAGATTCGATGTTCAGAGGCCAATTACTCCATTAATTATGCGTTTAGATGAAAAGTACAAAACATGTTTTCGTCGTAGTTTTTCGTGAGGAATACGCAAGCAGAGTTTCTCATTTAGGAAACACACACACACACAACTTTCATTGATGACAGCTGCGGTAAAAAAAATTAACTTACTTGCATGTTTCAGTATTCTACCTTATATTCTGCCATGCTGTTGTTAGTAAGATCTGAAGCATATTTTTTCATGGTGGTTTTTAACGTATTTCTGTTCCAGGTGCTGCTGGGCATGTTCGCAACTCTCTGATTATAATGTCAACTACGATTTGCTTACTCAGAGTCTTCACAACGCTGCAAATTTGAACAACAAGAGTCTCTGCTTCTAAGTATTTTCAGTATTTCCGTTCGTTTTTGTACGTAAATTCGAACGTGTAGGTACATACGCAACGATAGAATACCTACACAGGAAGTAAGTTTGATACCAACAATGAATTAAAATCGATTGGTATTATACTTTATTTTCTGACAGTTTAATTCGAAGTTGATATTAAGTAAGACTGTTTAACGATCGAGATTGTATTATTTTTTATTATTAAAGTGTATGAATAGAATCGTGTAAAATAAATAAATATATATAAATATAAAACTTAAAAGTGCGTGGTTTTATTTTGATGTGTTTTTATCAGTTGAAGGGTATGAGTTCTAAAAGTTTGAACATATATGTATTTTATTTTACTCTCACTAGTAGCCAGGTGCAAACCAAATTCGAAGACACAACTCGTCATACCCCTGTTTCCGCTTATAATTGTTCCAAAGAAAAACTATTAAATGTATGGCCACTCATAAAACTCTTATATTGAGACATTCTAACGATTACGCATACTTGTAAGTACATAACGTACTCTCAAGGAGTTTGTTATATATATATATTTTTTTTTGGTACAGAAATATTGGCTGACAGGCATAGAAGGGGGAAGGAAAAGTACTTAACAAATTAGTTTATTTTCTCATTTAAATTATATTGTTCATGCTAGGCTTAAAGGACAACACGTTTAAAAAAATTGCCACTTAAAGCATTACGATAAAAATCTAAAATATTGACGAAAGGAAAACACAGTATTTAGTTTTTGTTTCAAATAATTTTCCATTTTAGAAAATTTTGAAAATGCTTAGATAATTATTGGTAAGAAAATTTGAAATCAGTTTCAAAGTAGTGATGCCACAGTGAGAAATCCACACAAATTGATTTTTACTTACGATTTGTAAGTTGGAAATTAATGCTGAGCCATAAACGAGACGAGTGAAGAGAATTGAAAATAGAACAGTGATGTAAAGCATAATTAAGGGAAACAGAGACACTCGGAAAACCCTTACATAAATACAACAAATCTCTCTGGGAATCAAACCCAGTTTGATATCGTATAAGGTGAGCAGTTTAAGAATCATCACTAGTCAACCGCTGTTTATTTTCATTAGGGTTTGAAAATGTCTTTATTATTTATTTATTTATTTATTTTTTTTTAGGTATTTAACTAACTTCATTGTTGTTCGTATTGATTCTGCTGCAATTGCAATGTACCGTACTTAGAATTATCTTGAATCAAACTGCCAGAGCTTCTCGTATTGCTATAGTGGCGACCACGTGATGTTAAAGGATGGCAGGATGTACAAGAGATTGTAGGAGACGCATCACTCTCCTTAACATCCAGGCTTGATTTTTTATACTTTTCCTTTTGATTTGTGTCTAACATGAAACACTCTATGAAACTAATCCCTGAAGGTAATATATATATTCTAATGTATTCTAACAGATAATTATAGTAATATAAAATAACAAGTAATTCAATACTTTGATACACATTTTTTAAATATTGTTTAGCGATTGCTCAAAAAATTACAGCATTCACATTTATTTTATAAAACCTGTAAAGCGGTGACCCTACGGTGCGATTTACGGAAAATTTGTAGTTAAGTCCTATACATGCTTCTAAAGTTGTGTTTTACGAATTCGGGCTGTAACAGAACTTGATATTATTGTGTGGGTTCCTTTTATGGTTGCTCATAAGTTATTATTATTTGGAGGGGAGGGGGGTTCACTAAGATGGCAGCTACGCTGTGGATTTATTTAGATATTAGTTAAGGTTAAAAGACTAAGACAGTCATAGTTAAACGGTCATTTACTCTCCTTGAATGGCAGTCACGCCGAATACAAAATAGGTTAAATTTATTATATTAATTTAGGAGGGGAGCGCAATATTACTGAATATTAATGTATTACGTTAAGTGGAGTGTTGCTGCCACATAACTAGATCTGACGACCTTACCAAAAGCTGAATTGATGAGGTAGACGGCATCGACGGACGAGCACGCACCATCCAGGACTCGACCCACGAGCCACGGAGGAGACCTGGACTGCTGTTGATCGGATGAGTACTGGTGGACGACAGACCTGGTTTACTTGGTAACCGTGCCATATATCGGTGTGCTTGTCCTCAATATTGCGCCACTACGAGAGGGTGAGGTGAGTTGCTGTCTTCCGTGGTTTCCCAACGCTGACCTGATTGCAGCTAAAACCTCTCGCTGCCCGGCTTGCTAGGCAATATCATAACAGGGCGGTATTTTTGTCGTTACTGCAGTCTAAAAAAAAAACAGTTTTCAGCTACTTTAGGGAGCCGTATAGTCACGTTTCTTATATCAGTGATTCATTTTAAATCATAGAAGCTTAGTTTAAACTGTAGGTTTTTTTCGCAGATAAACACATTGGGAATTAGTTTAATTGTTTCGCGTAGAAAATAAGAAACGTGGCAAGCTGCAACAGCGTTCATGCTCCAGATACAAAACAAAGACCAGCCGTCTGAAAGATTTGGTTTTAAATATCTTGCAAGTCTACGATATGAACTAATAGCGTGTGAGCTGGTTTGTATCATTACATTGTCGTCTGAAATGAGCTTTCTTCTATTGAGGTTAACATATTTAGAACAAGTTTATTACTTCTGTTAAAAAAACACTTTCTTCAAACAAGCGGTTGATGCATTTCAAGTTCCAGCAATGAGACAGACATTGAAACGGGTAAAAATCATATTCTTATATTTGTGTGAAATAGTGTTAGATTCGCAGACGTATTTTTGTGTAAATTTTGCATGGAAAATTTCAGAAATCGTGTGTATCGAAAATTTGAAAATATGAATATAAATTTTAAAAATCCTGCAAGGAGTTTTAGAACAAACATTGTTAAAAGCTCGACATATTGCCAACTATGCATTCATTATTTAGAGTCTGAAACTGCCTAAGATTCCACTATAAACCTGATGTGCAAATTCTTTCTTTTAAAGACGTAATATTTGTTTTAGAGCATAAATCAAAAATGTTTGTTTGAAGGACCAGACTGATGTACATACGTGTTCTTTAACATTTTTGCCCTAAATTTGCATTACTTGGTAAATGTAATTTGATAAAAGTAATATAAAAAATTGGTGTCCATTTTTTTTCTATCACTGTTTACAAATTGCATTTAACACATAAAACTAATTTAATGCAATCATGTTAAAGAACACATAAATTTTACTGGTTCTTCAAAATTTTTTTTATTTATACTCTAAACAAATATTACAGCTTTAAAACAAAGAATTCATACATTAGGTGTACAGTGGAATATTAAGCAGCACAAAATTACACCCTCGAAATACACATTTTTCCGGGGGAGAACCCCAAAAACCCCCGTCCAAATGTGGGGTAACAGTGAAAATTATACCCCAAAATACTAATTGTGTGCCCCTCCCTTAAAGACGTTCTAAATAAGTCGCTCGTATGCATCATATATTTACATCTTGTTAAGCGTGATTCGTCTGTTTAGTTGTACGTGTGCGTTTAGTAGACTAGATTTTGTCATGAAATATCGTTTTAAAATATAGGCTAAAAAATTATTTTAAGGCAAAACGATTATATTATGTGTCTGCCACTTCAAAATCATTTAGTACAAACACAATGTTTCCCACTACTGGGAAATACTTGGATTTCTAGGTGCAAAACAGTAAGTTTTTAGCAATTTTCGTCCCTTAACGTAGAATAGTACACCGGTTTAAATATTTATAATATTTTTAAATAAAATATGTTCGGGTAAAGAATTTAACATGTTGCGTCTGAATACACTTTAGGATAGAAAATAACATTAAAAATAATACCACATTGCTAAACAAATATTTAATTTTATACATTTTGCACTTGTAAAACAAGGTAGCCACACACATAACAGTAAAACAATAGACAAATATAGAAACTTAAATTAGCCTCGCATTAAAAAGCGTCGTGACACCAAGGCTACAAAATTTACAAATGTTTTTATTTAAAAAATTAAGCATTTCATAGATCTTATTTAACAACTTTCGAGACAGTCACACAATAAAAATGATTAAGAAATAATATTTTCCACGTTACAACAGCCAAATTCAAAGGTAAGTTACACTAATTACGGTATGTATATTATTTACAAACAATTTACGGTACATTATCAAAAAAATATTTAAAATAATTTAAAAATACAGTATCTAACAATTAACAAGGTTCATATTTAAAGTGACATTATTCCTTTCCTTAGAAATGTTATTCTTTATATTATTCAACGCTAGGAAATCGCACTTACGACTTCACAACCCCTTACTGGCATATTTTAACAATATAACACAAAAGTAGGTATGTAAATGTTTGGAAATTCAATTATACGTCATTCACCTTTTGAATTTATACTTTCAACCCATGGTGTATCATTCCAACCAGTATTAACATCGATACTTTTCATTCACAGATTTTATCAGCACCCTAAACAAAGTTAAAATTTACACTATATCAAAATGTAATAGGCCTTGAATATTCTGAACGTTTATGTTATTTGTCGACGAATAAATAAGGAGTGATATTTTTGAAAATTAATTTCAAAATGTTCACTGTGTTCTTAAAGAGAAATAAATGCACAAATCCTCTAATAGTCCTCAATTAGAACGATGTTCTTACCTCCCACAAATCCGAGGCTTGCAAATTTCAGTTTTCCTGACATTTCTTCAATATGATTGAGCAAATCCTAAAGTGCTGCTCTGAAGAAGCAGGCCTTTCCTCAAGAGCAGAAACAAGATGGGTAATTGATTCACTAACATTTGTGAGGTCAAGCGATTCTTTCTGTGAAAGCTGACTCACAGGAAATGTTAAAGCATGTGCATCGCTGAGATCCCACGATGAACAACTGAGTCTCCAGCACAGCAGCAGTCAGAACTTTTGTTTTTGAAGCTGTAGTATTATCTTTCCGCTCAGATATCTTTGACAAAGCTTAACAAATGTAAGGTAAATCAGTTGTGAACTCGAGAACTCCATCATGTCGTTTAGCCCATCTTGCGTTGCAAAGATGTGCAAGTTTATACTCAAAAATTTGACGCAAAGGTATACTGCGCTTTGGAAAGGCCCCCGGATCCCCTGGGTCGCTTAATTGGGGTAGAATATGCGAAAAAAGAGGAGAGGTTCCATAATTCGTATCTGTCCTAGGTGCCACAGACTAGTTGCAGCCCGGCCGAAACTGGACTTTCAAGACACAATAAACAAACTGTGACATTTTGTGCTCTGCTACCCGCCATGTTTGCAACTGTAGGTTAAAAATACTGCAGGCTGCAGATACATTTAATTTCGCAAATACATATTTGTTTTACTGGTACCTCTTTAAAAATAATTAATTCAAATTAATGGTAACATGTAGAAATTTTTAAACCTGAAAATTTTGCAACACAGCCATAAATAAATCAAAATTAAAATTTTATAAAAATCAGGCATATAACTCTGGATAGTTAAATTTTTGTAGTTCTGTTTATTTGTTAACAACAATGCCAGTTAATTGCGCCGATGTGAAGCCGTACACTGGATATCTCCCGTTTGCACCGTCCCTGCTTCTTTAATAAACCAATAACTATAAAGGTAACAATAGAGCATAGCATATCTTATTTTCAACTCATTTGTCCGTCCCGTAAATTTAACAAGTCTTAGGGCCTGTATTACCACCTCCGGTCAAAAGATCTGAATAACTATCACCCGAATATGCTATTCGGGGAATAATCAAACTCCAGTGTATTACAACCTCTGAACAGCATCCGGATAGTTATTCGTCATATATTCAGTAGTGCTTGTTAGTTTTTTCTTAAGGTTGGTAAGTGCATGCTGTTTGGTAAAAGTTAGTGTCGTGAGGTTGGTGAAATAAGCAGACGTAAAATCAGAAATGGCTTGGATTTTTCTAGTTATGCTGGTTTACAAGTAAAGATTAGAAATAAGTAAATTATCAAATAATATTTATGTAATACAAACCGCTACGATAGTTTAATACTTCAATATCCAATAAAATACGTTAACTACGGATATACATTTACAGTGTAAGTACTACACCAATAGAGAGCACTAAATTTTTAATCAAATCGCATGCAAATACTAAACATAATATATTTTAAAATATATAAACGAAATGTAAAAACTAAACAGATTTTCAAAATACTTAAACTAAATGTCGCATATAACTCACTGTAAAAAATATATTTAAGCTATACTCTACAATATTACTATCATGTTTTCAATTTCAAATGTCGGGAACTTTTTGCAACCATATCAGACAAGAATATAAAATTTTATGTCAATTTAAAATTTTGTCAACCATTTATTTGTTTTCAGCTGTTCATTTAAAATAAACATTTATGTGCTATAAACATAAAAATTTACTGAAACTAATCAAAACTATCAATAACTAACTGGTATAAAGTAAATAAATTTCCTTCATATAGTTCTTTTACAATTATAATCCTCAACATCTACAAGATTATTTAACATAATTGGTCCTATATTTTGCCTTCGCATTCTCTGCAGTAACTGTGGTCTAAACTTGGATAGTTCTTTATGACAAATCCTGCGTAATGTTGTGTTCACGGCAGTATTGTTTCACTTTTGCCAACTTAAGTTAGACTGCATTCGTAACTCATGATATATGGAGGAAAATACAGAACTTAATGGGCATGAAGCAGCAAATATGGTTCAATGAGCTCATATTTGCGGATTACCTCTTAACTTAAACCTTTATATTTTCAACCACATTATCGTTTCTTGTTTTGTGACATACTTAGATAGGCACTTGTCCTCCGTATTTAAATGATAAGGGAGTGTTGTATATTACAATAACTAATGCAAGAGGAAAACTTGGAAGGGCATTTGCGCATACCTGCTTTCCATAGCTATCGAAATTCATCTGTCCATAGTTCCCCACAGGACGCACTTTCTTTGTATACTAACATATAATGTCTAGAGACAAATATTCCAAAGCCTAACGTGCACAAACAAAATTATGATTAATGATTTTCACCACGTCATAATCCCTGTTATGTCACATGCCTTCAGCCAAAAGTGTAGTGTTAAGTAAATGTCTATCCATGATTCGTAGAGATTAAAAAAATATGCCAGCTTCATTTTCTAAACTGCAAACTCTGATAGAAATTAAAGAACATCACAACATAATGCCACTTCACTCGATGATAAAAAAATTTCATCTGAAAAAACTTCCATACAAACCCTGCGTCATGAACAATTAAAATGATCAATCTGCCACACGTTTTTTTTTTTTTAATTTAAAAACCGAAATCAGTTTTCCAAATAGTTTTAACCATGTACAAAATTCTTCGATATGGTTTTTTACTCTACTTACTCTAAATAATAAAATTTAATCTTGCCTTTTCTTCTTTCCATTTAAATGACAAATTAATAAGAGTACTAAAAATACAATTGAAGAAATAATTAACGCAAGCGCAAAACATTAAGAACTGAGTCATTCTTCTACAGAATTTAATTCTTTAAAATTGTAATTATAAGGAAATTGTCTGCACATTTCTAAGACACAAAAGACTCAACGCTTGGTGTATAAACAGTTTGCAACATGTTCGAAAAACAAAACTGTATAACTTTTATGTCTCCGAAAAATAATGATTTCCCAGTCATATTCAACACTATATCAATAAGATAGTAACCATAAATCCGGTTCTTCAACTGTTGTTGAATAAGGGATAGCTTTCAATTTGTATTAATCATTCCAGTATAAATTTTATGTATTTATTTGTTTGTTTACCCACGTAAAATTCAGCCACAGACCTGTTTACCACCAAGACGTGTAATGTATACAGGAAAATTAACATTTTAAGGAACAAAAATATATAAAAAATTGTATAAATAAATGACAAAACAACAAAAAAAAATTGTGAGAATCAATGACAGTAATAAATGTAGCTTTAACAATAATAAAGTAGTAAATAATTGTTACAATTGTTATTTTTAGTCTAATTACAGTCATATAAAGTTGTACCTAATCGTCATTTAAAGTGTGAAGTACGTTCTGTGCTAAACGCACTAAAGAATAAGGTTCTTTTTAGAAAATACTGATTTCTTTCTTAAACAATATCAGTGTTTTACGATATACTCTGTGCGTAAATAACAATGCAAATTTACTTGAACATGCAAGCCAATATTTGCTACCTTGTATGGTAAACTTTCTGCTTAAAATTCACGCGTTCTGCAGTTAAAATTCAAATTCAGTTACATTAACATGCGTTGGGAAAAACACCACATGATATGCGCAGTAATTACCTACCTATTTAAGCTATGTTGAATGACTTAAGGGGTATGGAAAGGTAAGACGTGTAGAAAACGACTGGAATACTCCATCGTGGATAAAATCTAAACTACGCATCATAATTCAATGAAACTTTTTTGCTGAGTAGATATATTACTATCGGATGCCTGCTTGTACAGAACTAAGCGGGAGTATGCTTTGCTTTCGAGCAAAAAATTAAAAACTTATTTTACAACAATAAAGGCTTGGAGCAACAAAATCTATATACATGTAAAACTTTCATTTTTATAGTTTAAATGTAATAACATCCAAGCCTAATAAACGAATATAAAAAATACTCGCGTTTTGATTTTAAAATAATTTTAGCATCCATAAAGCTCTGCGTGAGAGGTTTTGGAATAAAAAAATAATATTCAAATGAAAATGCGAGTGTTTTGAAATTCGGTTATTAGGCCTGTATATTATCCCATTAAAACTATAAAAACTAAAGTTTTCCATTATTATGAATTTTGTGGCTTGAAGCCCTTATTTTTCTAAAATACTTATTTAATTTTTTACTCGAAAGCAAAGTATACTACCGCCTAGTGTTGTATGAACAGACGTCCGCTAGTATAGGCAGTTCGGGAAAAAAGTGAGTACTAAAAAAACCTGCTTAACTGCTACTTTCAGCCAATTCGTATCTTACCGCGCGTAACCTCTCTGGGCACGACACTTAATGTTTGTGCGCGTAAGATATATTGTGCAGTCAAGATGAGTCGATACAGTTTATTAAAAAAAAAAAAAGTTTATTAGTTATATAAGATACAAGTATATCAATTTCAGGTGATTTTGTTTCTGTATTGTTGTATTGAAGTAGGAAAATACATGGAAATATATTGCGTAATTTCGCTGCCAACCATACAAGCAGTAAAACGACTACATGTAGTGGTGAATTATATGCAGTAACGGTTAGTCATATTTTTAAGGGTTAAAATTTTAGTGCTCACTTTATCCCGAATGACCTATAAAATATCTACTTAGCAGAAAAGTCTCACAAAATTACGATGAGTAGTTCGGATTTCATCGCCGATTGATTATTCCTGTCGTTTGCTCTACGTCTTACTTTTTCAAACAGTCCTTTTATTTTGTACTTGCCCGATGTGTTTTATTTTCGTACATAAGCGGAATGGACACGAAATAGTTAGTTAAAGAAACGTATTTCCCAGCGCATTAGAAAGCAGTTACTAAAGCGCAGGAGATGGGGTCCCTAGCGGCTCCTACAAGGCCGCTGCCACGTGATAGGCCGCTATAGTCAGACCTCTGCATTGAGAGGAGGCAGGGAGTGTGAGAGGGGCAGGAAGAGGAAGCAGGCCAGATATAGGTCGGCAACAGCAGGAGGAAGCTAAGTGAAGTAGGCCTAGAGGCGACGTGCAGGCTCGGAGCTGGACTGCGGTGCCATCGTTGGACGATGAAGACAGCCGCCTCACGCCGGCCAAGGTAACAAACCCTGCAGCTGATATGTAGTGCTTCGAAAACTAATTACTATGTAAGCACCGAGTTGGATTGAATACCGAAAAAACGTTTCCTCAGTGATCTCGTACGATTTTTTTTTTCTTTCAAAAGCAGCAGTGGCGGCTCGAGGGTTGTTGGAAGGGAGGGCACAAGTTGTCAAGAATTGTAAACTCATGTGAACGCGCCGCCGTATACCAATGACCATGAACTATCTACTGGCTACTTATTGTGTTGTGACCAGTCAGTAATAGCGACACCTACATACCAACGTGTCAATGGCTGTAGCGTCAACTAGCGGACAACATATACAGTTCTCTGCAACTTGTGTCCTGCCTGGCAACAAACCACGAGCCACCACTGAAATGCAACCATTTTAATAATATCGTCATGTATTTTTTTAAGTCGTGTTACCTTAATAAGGCCGTATCCCTATTTAAAGAGTACTCTCTGGAGAGAGGGAGAGAGAGAGAGAGAGAGAGAGAGCACTGTTTCGCATGACCACGAGAGAGAGCTCTCTGGCACTCTCGCCCTCTCGAATTGGGACGATGCACACTCGTGTTTGTAAACATAAGATGCAATGGTGACAAGTGCGAAAATTTTATTAATACAAGTTATAAGCACATCAAATATATTTGTAGGCAATTCAAATAATAATAATATTCAACTTACCAGCGTCGTATTTCAAGCAGATAATAGCTGTTTATAGGCGATGCAGAAATTTTGCATTTAGTGTATTTAAACGTATATTAAAGCAGAAAATGTTTACACAAGTTTTTGCAATAATTTACTGTTCATTTGATTAATTATTTATGTATAAATATTGAAATATTTTGCAACATTTCTTCAAAAATATCAAACCATAGTTGTAATCAAGATTGTGTGCGCCAGAGAGCACGAGAGAGTGCAGCGAGTGAACAGTTTAGTTCTCTCGTTGTACTCTTCACTTTCGCACTCTCGCCAACAAACTGAGACGGCCAGAGAGCACTCTCTCTGACGTCAATACAGCGTGGTCGAGAGAGAGAGTACGAGAGAGCACTCACTGAGAGAATTGAGACATGGCCTAAGTTCAAAAGAAATCGTATTACCCTTATCTGTTTCCACAGCAAATTATTTATATTTTAAAATTTTCACACAATACATTAAAAGTTTGTTTCCCGTTGGTGTTTCAGAATTAAAAGTATATTAATTATTATACGTGTAAGCGTCCAGTCTGGATTGATTTTGTATTTACATTGCCACGACATTATGAGATTAACCCAATTTAATTCCTAACGAAAACTGTAAAAATAAAGACAATCTGACGTTTGGTAATTTCCTCAACCAACGTAGATCGGTGTAACAACCACAGATCAGTCTAGCTATGAATTTTTTCAAACGCTCGTATAGACTATTCAAGTAATGTGAGGAAATATTAAGTTGGAATATTCACAGCTATCTTGGCTTAATATGGGTATTGCAATGACATTTTTTAAGTTGGTTAGTGTCGAGTGTAAAAGATCATGATGTCGACAGTTATAATATGACATTAATAAAACGGTTTTATTAAGTTTCGTTTGAAAGATTAAAGAAAAATAATTTTGAAAACATCTTCCCTGCGGTCTTACAGGCCTAAAAAAATTATAAAATAATCAAATCAGTTCATTTCTGCTAGCTTTACATTTTCCTGTCAGACATAATTTATGTACTATAAAAATCGAAAAGAATAGTCATATAATAATACATAAATTTAAAAAAATCAATGACCGGTGTTAATCACGACGTTGGGAGCGGATGGGTTGATGAGCCACCTTAAAGCAGTTTAATTTTAGAAATCGTATGATTTTTTTTACTGGTTATGTGACTTCACTTCAAAATAAGTATGATAGAATCATGCAAATAATTGTATAATATTTTTACAGAGAGTTCTGTGCAATGTAAACATAAATACCGTGTAATGCCTATTTATAAATTTTTTATAATGGTATATACACTGGCTCTCGTGATTCTTGAAGTCACAAAAACATCTCTAAGTCATTTGTTTAAATCGGATATTCGTTTGCCTTAAATTAGTAATTACATTTTAAATATAACTATACGCTAACCCTGAATTTCCATAAAAGTAACTTATCATGTAACATTTTAGATAACAGTAATTGTATGACATAAATCAATATGGTAATATACCACAAGTTTTAATTTTTTTTTTTTTTTGTTACAAAATATGACGAATGTGAATTTTCGTGAATACCGGAGTTAATTTTTATACTTTGTGCCTTTTTTAAATCTTTTCTCGTACTAACAATTAATGGTATGTCATACAAAAAATCACCTACACGACTAATTATTCTACTTTCATCAATTTGGTTGCCAAATAACCCAAAAATTAACAAATCGGTTACGCCGTCTTCTAACACTGTAGCCATTAGGACTTAAATATTTCGTGTTAAAAATTTTCAAATAGCCATCATTTTTTAAAATACGAACACTTCATGACAAAAAATTGTCACTTTAACCGTATTGAGTGCGACGTGAAAACCGAATTTGAAGAAATTTTGGTATATTACGTAAAAATTTTGTTTAGTGCAATACACCATCAGTGTAAAAATATGAGCACGACGTGAACAAAATATAAAAAGTTAAGTTCTTATTTATTAGTATGTGTGTACCAAGTTTGTGGTAATCACGACCTTAGTCAAGTCATCTTATTAATTACTACATGTGTAGCGAGTTTGATGACTTCCTGTAAAATGTTTCCCTAGATATGTTGTGTCAGTAAACAATATTTAAATTAGCGCCATTGTCAAAATTTGAGCAAGGCATAAATCAAATACATAGAAATCTTGTTATCTTTCTAACTGATGTGAGTGTAACAAGTTTAGTAAAATATCTCTTGTGTTATGTTCAAATGGGAGCCAGTAAAGAAAAATGATCATCGAATTATCAAAAAAAAAAAAATGAAAAACTATCCTACTAATAACTGTATGAGTACAGAATTTAATTTGATTAATTTTATAAATAGTTCTTTAACTATGTTAAAATTGCGGCAGTTTCAAAAATACGAACATGTCACTTGAAAATAGTAAAATTCATTCAAACTTACTACTTACGTGTGTAACGAGTTTAATGAAATTCTGATATTCAGTTCTTAACATATCTCGTTTGTTCTAAACTTGTTCAAGTGGTCACTTTTGTAAAAAATGCACCCGCAATAAACTGAAGTAGTAAAAGTCGACACATCTGACATGCGTATACCAAGTTCGATGAATTTATCATTTATGGTTCTTAGGATATGTTCAAATGGCCACTATTTTCAACGTACGAAGATGTAATGAACAAAAATCTTTTAAGTCATGCCTTCTCTATAAGTAGTGCATGTGTACAAAGTTAAATGAAATTCTGAAATGCGGTTCATAAAGTATCGCGTGTGTTCAAAAAATGTTCAAATGACCGACATTATGAAAATATGAATACGGCTTGAACAAATTACATAATGGTCAAGTAATTTTGCGATGCAGTAGACGATGTTTATTAATATTTAGGTAAATATTTCCTTACAGCTGTCATCATGGCAACAAATATAACCATAAGTTACCCACGTTACTAATAAGCCTACATTTCTAGGTGTGTGCAAACTAACAACAAAAGTTGAAATAGTTTTACGCAAATCTAGGAATATAATGCCATGTGAATTAGTATATTCTCGTTATATTTTCTAACATGGCAGACCTACAAAATATAAACTTTAAATAATAAAGTTTATAAATATTAAATTGACTTTGTATCTCCCCAGCAGTTATTGACATACATGTATTAAAATAATTTGCTCGTGTCGTAAAATCTTCTATATTGTGAGATATAAAATATTACTGAACATTACATTGCCCAGCAGTTTTAAATTCACGTTACTTTATTAAGTAATACATGCATATAGATTGTAAAGAAACTTTTCAAAATGGTTACTAAATCCTTTACATGATTATCAAATATTCAAAGGACAACCGTTTTTTAAAACCTGAATACTATATTAACCATCGTTGAAAATATTATCTTTGAATAAATTAATCTTTTTAGAGCAATTAAATTTGGCAACAAGGCTCATGTATCACTCAGATATCTTGGGATAGTTTTCCTTTAGGAATTCAGCTGTGGCCACGAGTCTCCCTACGAGATTTTTTTTTTTTTGCTCATAGAGACCAGACATGCGAAGAACTGGAATCATTTATTTGATTCTCTTAGGCTGCCAAGATGTATAATTCGAATGATCTCTGAACATGTGGTAAGGGCCACATTATAAGTCCTTTTACAACATCTTCAGTCTTTTCCCCACAGTGTCTAACAGCACCTGTCGATGCAGCAGAGATCCGAAGGGTGATGGATCTCAGCAGTTTCCTTGAATCAGACGAAAAATTGTAAAGCTTTCCCATCTGCAAGACCATACATGAAAAGCATATCAGTATGTACTCACTGACAGGGGCGTCATTTAGGGTGGCAGGGGGGGGCAAGATTATTTTGGCAAGAGTGAACTTGTTGCTTGTTTTTCATTAATTAAGCATATATAAATTAGAAACTTTAACAATAAAACTTCGATTTTATGTGCTTACGTTAGTATAATTTAAATAACAAATTTTTTTTTACATATTTCCTTTTAAATCCAGGGGGGGGGGGGCAAATTATATATAGTTGGCTGGTATAATTTTTGACACAGTTAATAGCGCATTCCTTATCGAACATACTGCGTACGTAATAAACAATTATTCTGGCATATATTTGTAATCACCATCGCGAACAAAATATGTGTGCTATACATCGCAACCCCTTGGCAGAACACTCCGACCGTTACGTGCGGCTCTATGGCTGTCAATGCTTTTGTACTGTTCCAGTTCTTGTAACATACATGCTATTTGGCTTCCTTCTGTTCCGTGATGACTTGCTCACAAATACAGCAGTACGTACTTCTTAATCCTATGAAATAGCTTTTGGAAATGGTCACTTCTACGACTTCGTCATTTCATCGAACTATTTTCCTACTCTTCCCCTTACTCTCTCCACTCCGAATCACTCTGCACACCTCCTCTAAAATGTTCTGTTAACTGCCGATGTCGTAGAACTGACATAATCTTCTAAGCCCCTACAAAACCACACGCACCGCCTGTTGGCATCCCTTTAGCCTGTCCATAAACCATGTGCACCGTATATTGGTGCTTGTGTATCGTTCCTTTCATTGGCTACAACGAGACATGAAGAGTTCGTACACCATACGTAAAGCCGAAACCATATTGGCCATAGCATCCAATTTTCATCACCGCCCTGCATAACCCCCAGCGTAGTTGGGAGAAGAAAAGATGTTCTGTCAACTGACAAAGTCGTAGAACTGACATAGCCCCATAACTTTACCTGTGCGTTGACTGCTGAAAATATTAGTAAATAAATAAAATCTGCAGTGATGTTCATAGTTCCGAAAATATAGTTAGTTAACAGTCCTGAACTTTTATTCTCTACTTAAACCAAAATATATTATTTTAACCGCAGGCACAATGATATTCGTCACTTTTGCACATTGCAAGATATTGCCATATTACGTGAGGAAGGAAAATTACGATTTTCATGTGTTATTGTGTAACTATAAAAAAAGTATTAACTAATAGGTGTCAATTCAGTTACTGCGTAGCACGCAAAGGTAAATAAATTATTTAACATGCCACACTTTCATGTATAAAACAACACTGATAGGGTACATCCTGGTATATATCCAATAACGTATTTTGTTTACAATTACGTATATGTCAGACAAGTAGGCATACTGCAAAATTCATAATTGAGGAGTGTTTGTGGAAAACGGTATAAGTGCCAAATAGTAAGTTTTTAAGGAAATGAATAAAACAACAAGACGAAACGTCACAAATATTTTTATAATTCAAATACTGTGTTACATTTATTTACAGGATTGTATGTGCGAAAAGAACTGTCACAGAAACAATTTAATAGTAATGTTCCTTCAGATGGCACTTGTATCATTCTCCATGGCAACAGTTATGGAGTTACACCAAGTGCATATAAGGAAGTTTGTTTGAACTGAACAGTGCATCATCGGCAGTTATAATACTCCTACGGTTTTAGCAACAGTACATATGATTTTTTCAATGGAAAACCTCAAAATGTTATTTTCTGGCACTTACATCGTTTCCCACAAACACTCCTCAATTATTTGTATCGTTTATGTTACTCGAATTAACTCTCTACAACCTTGAGATTTTGTACAAAGATAATTGGTAAGATGTTGGACTGGCATACAAGAGGATACGGGTTCGATTCCCGGGTCCAGCTAAACTGATTTCTTGTCTCCACTTTCTCTGAAGTAATTCCAGGCAATGCTAGTGGATAGTACGTAAGGTCGACTGCTTCCTCAGTTCTCGTCAACTGTCCGGACCGAACGAGGGTGCGCAACGGTAACACGTTGGACTGGCATACAAGAGGATACGGGTTCGATCCATGGTTCCAGTCATCCTGATTTCGGTTTTCCATGGTTTCCCGAAATCGCTCCAGGTGAATGTTGGGATAGTTCCTTAACAAAGGCCATGGCCGACTCCTCTCCCAGCTCCTGGCATATACCAAGTTGTGTGTCACCGTCTATAATGAGCTCGTTGTCGACGAGACGTAAAGTCTACTTACCTTATCTTATCTTCAACTGCCCGGTTGTAAGTTCCGTCACTGAAGATCCTGGCTGTTGACGTAACAGCCTTACTATAAATTATTGTTTCACGAATGATACAACGTAATCCATAAAACTGTACGATATTATGCATTTGTGACATTGAAATAATTTAATGTAGTGGGGAACGAAAAAAATATAACTTACTTAGAAACGAGTTTTCAGACAACTTTCTGCACTCTCGATAAAATGAGACAACTTTCTGCACTCTCGATAAAATGAGGACCTTCTTATTTCCTTTATCAGAAGTTACACTCAAATTTAACTGGTTTAATATTAATTTTGTAACTCTAATATGATATTTAAATTATTCTTTCCAACTTTTCCAGTAGTGTCATATTTGTTCCTTTGACAATCAATCGCAATGCTATTGTTAGTACCGATAGTTTTCAGGAAATGGATCCAGAAGAAAACTTCTGCTCCTCTGGTGAAGTAAAAAACAGTCAAAATTTCGCACTTCCCACACCTTGTTTTAAATATATGGTTAACTGCATGATGAAATTTTATGGATGTTCAATCACTGGTGGCATTTAGAGTGTCAATATATTGAAATATTTTAATAATAGAAGTCAGTAAAATAAACTATAATTGAATCGGTCATTTGAGAAACCCCACACGTCACATTTTTCACAATGTTGGTTTATTCACATTTACTCTTAAAACTGTGGATTTAAACGGTTCAGGACAGAAGTAAAACGTGCACCAATTATTTTTAAACAAAGGTACGTTGTTTAGAAGGTTTATCTAAGTATACATTTTCAGTAATAAATTATACACAGAAAATAATTGTTATGATAATTCTCAAGTACCGACAGAGTTAAATTTACATAAGCGTCATTTAACATGCCACGGAAAAAAAGAAAAGAAAATGCCAATAAAATATATATTACTGATATAACTAACATTTAAAAATTAAATTTCATCTCGGACGCTAAATCTACTGAGTCAAATGTTTAATTTACTTAGGCGGATAGTGAGAGTGTAAGAAAGTACATAAATACGTATGAATTAATAACATAATTCGCACTTATATTGGACCTGCACAATATTTCAATAATATTTGCAAAAATTGCCAAACTTACTTATATCTAACCGACAAGAAATGCTCAATTTGTTATATTTAGTACTCATGAGACAATAAAACTAAATTATGTTATTTACTTTGACCACAGCTTAGCTAAACGGACAGCATGAGTCTTTAAATGATGGGGTAGTGTGTGTCTCACTGTTCTTTCATCCGATATATTTAAGTAGCATCAAATACATATTGTAGGTAAGTTCAGCATCACCAATAATTCTGGTATAAATCAATAATTATTAACGTGCAATTGCTTGGTTCTCGAAACAAATTTTAACGTACGTCTTCTGTAAAACATACAAGTCTTATGTCTCGAGTCTACGTTTAAGGAAACTTATATTACCAGTAACCTTCAGTCTGAAGTCGTTCACCACCTGGTAAAACGTCCTTCTTCTAACACATCTGGGTTCAGGATTCCAGGGAAAAACCATCGGATTCGCAGCTATTTCGTACATTATAAAACACACCCGTTCTCTTCAAAGGCGTTATTAATATTTTTCGTTGTAGCAATCATAAATTCCATTGTCTACTCTTTCTATTCCTCAGAGACTAAAATTCGTGGTCACTGAATATTGTGTAACGATGGTTCATAGCACTCGCACGTTAAATAATTCATTAAAAATATTACATTTCGGTCTATGGCTATGCGAACAGTAAATAAATAAAAGATGGTAAATTACGGTGTTGGCAAACTAACAGACATCACATAAATATTAAATCTTTGGAAAACGTTGAAGAAAAACATTTTTACTCAAATCGAAACAATTCTGTGGAGTACAATGCGTAACTGCACACGGTTCACTATTCTCTGCCTGCTGTTATAATGTTCATTCACTGTCTAAGGACATACTGTACAAAGTAACATACAAATACTGTGGAAGATACTTGGGAGATAATACCAGAAAGTATTGTTTTGGCACATCGAGAAAACAACCATTACACATTTTATTCTTGATTTGAGCGGAACCAACACATTATAACAAAGCAACGCAAGTCCCTGTCTACAGAAGAAAAAAAAAATACTCTTCTGTTCACGTTAACATTCCCTACCCCACTCCTGTTCTTTTCCGGATGTCTGTGTTCTGTTTCTTCTCAGTCTTTCCTGTCAGCACCAAGTCAGACTGGTTTATTTTTGTGCCAACCATGAAGTGTCTGACCCGAGGGCGTGTTGGATTCGCTGCAGGTTGCGGCAACTCATAAAAAACATACACGGTACTTTCGTACAGGATTCCGAGTTCCGTATTTCGCAACATGTAATTAATTTCATGACATAGCCTAACAATCTTATAACCATGCATTTTAAATTTTTGGCTTATCAGTTGATCAATTATATATATATTTGATCTTTGAAAGAACTGTGCAATGGGAGTGCATGACTAGATTCAGTTTCTTGGACGTACTCCATTGCAAATTGAATGACTGTCAAAGAAAACTAAACAAATAAATGAAAACCATAAAATAAGCAGAGTATGCTTTAGTCAGCAATATACATACACAACATGAAATTCCATGATGTGTATGTATATTGCTGACTAAAGCATACTCTGCTTATTTTATGGTTTTCATTTATTTGTTTAGTTTTCTTTGACAGTCATTCAATTTGTAATGGAGTACGTCCAAGAAACTGAATCTAGTTATATATATATATATATATATATATATATATATATATATATATATATATATATATATATTATGAATTTGTGTATGAATAATCCCTTCTTACTACACACCTAAATTTACTGGAAACGTATAGACTGCAGAAAACATTTAATTTACTTATATCAACTCCGAACTTTTGGGGCCGTTCGTAAACTAATCAATGCAACAGAATATATTCTACACACTTTGTCTGGGATAATTTATAATATAATTTAATTTTAATTAAAATATTTAAAGTTTGAAAATGTCTGTTTATACGAAAAATACGAGTGACCACGTCTTTAAAGATTTTTAAAGATGCTGTATATTTCTTAAGTAAAAAATACGTAGAACAATGTTTGTAGAAAATAAGTTATCTTAAAATATTTACCGTTTGAGTGCATTTAGTATTATCATGTATTGTCCATTTTTATTTAATGGGAGAGATTTAAGAGATAACGTGATTTTATATGCGCTTATGAAAATTCACTCCCTGGAGTACGGTAGGTTATCTCAGTCTCGAGACCAGGTTTTGTCGATTACCAGAATTTATTAACCACCTGCAATACTATTCAAGGTTTCAAGATGGCGGGAATCTAAAAAAACTACATATTTATTACTTGACAAATATTTTGTTAAATGCTGCATTCGCAGTGCATTCTTTACACGTATTACATTTATATTTAAATATGACATTGTTTTTATTAGTTCACCGAGAGGCCATCAGTTGAAATTTCGAAGACTGGTAAACTTATCTGGGGTAGAATTCCAAACATCACCAAACTTGAAATTTATGCTGACCTACCCTACACTCGTAAATTTCCATAAGCGCCTTAGGTTCATAACCAAAAAATCTTCACATTCTACCTGTTAAAATAAAGCTATCAGCAAGTGAAGTGGTGCAGAGGTAAGACACTGAACTCGCATTCGTAAATATCCGGATTCGATTCTCGGTTCGGCCATTCTCACTTAGTTTTCAGTGATTATTCATATTCATTCTAGGTAAAGTCTGTGGCCATTGATGCTTTAATTGCCGTTCCTGCGATTGGGACCGCATGTAATAACCTCGCTGCCATTGGAGTGTTTAGCGATTGTTACCAAGCTTAGCGCTGAGGTACTGCTCGACATACCTAAGTGTAGCGCTGGGTAGGGGAGGTAAGAGCGTTTGTGTTTCAAAGTCGTCGTGTGAAGGCAGTGGAGGGGAGTGTCTTGGAGCCCTAACCCATACACTCCGTTCGAATTGTAAGCTACCATGTGAAGTAGGTCTAATAGGCTGGTGCAAACCATAAAATTATTTTTTTTTATCGGGAATAATTTTGGGAAAGTAAAGTTTTGGTGGTTGGTAGAAACTAATAGCGGTACTTGTTCCCAAACGGCATCACCCCTTTTCCTTGTGCTTTTCCTCCCACACTCCCTTAAAGTATATTACCTCTACCTTTTACAAAATGGTTCATATTTCCGTAACCAACAGACGTGACCGGAAAAACTTTGTTTTATATATTTCTTGAAGAACATTTTACAAAATAAAAAGAAACAAAAACGATTAATTTATCAGTTTAACATTCTACACACCGTGTTATCTATTTTCACAAATTAAAAAACATATATAAAAAATCACAAGAAATGTCACATATATTTGCGATACAAGTAAACAAAAACCAGAGCATGTCCAGCATTCCTACTTAGTAGTCAAACGTAGTGCAAAATAAATATTAATTAAGCTTGTAAACAAAAATACATGTTACTGTCATCGTAAACATATGGCAATAATGACCACACTGTTAGAAATGTCCGTAAATTCACGGAAATATTTACAGAAGAGTACTGAAATTGTAAGGAAGTGGCTTCCGTAATTTTTTGATTACGGAGATTTGTCCGTATTGCCAATTTACGGATGTTTGACCATAACTTTCCATAAATTCATGGAAATGTGTTTCTACAATCGTAAAGCATATTAATTGTATTTCCTTTAAAAATTCTGGTATTAATGATTACTATGACGCCTAGAGTTAATGTGCATGCACACTGGTGCGTAACGAAGAGAAGAGATGCGGAGCGACGAGCAATACAGCCAAGGACTCGTATCGCGCATTGGCAAAGGGCTGAAGAGCCCAGAAGTGACTGAAGTGTTCCGAGGAGGCCACTCACATGGTTTATTCTCCTCGCTTCACCTATCCTGCAGTGGGTGGCCACACATGTCATGTCACTACATGGAACTTATCACAATTAAGAAAAAATCGCACCTCTTCTCTGAGTTTCACCCTAGCGGGTATGTACCTTTAAAGATATTTATTTATGTACAGTACAATTTTTTTCTCATAATGGTACTTATTAATTTCTGTATAATCAGCATATCAAAAACAAAATTTGTCTTTCATAAAGTTGTTCTTTTACCACTGCATGTAACTCGGCCACTGACCATATTGTTTTTGTAGTATGTTGGTTAGAGTGCCTCCCTGGTAGTCTCAAGGTTGTGGGTTCGTATCCCAACAGATTCGAAACATTTTTCAGGGTACTTAATGATACATTTAGGTATTCGGAAAATATAAATAATAAGATTGAATCGTATTTCTGGAAAATTGAGTGCCAGTAATCTACAGAAAATCAGATTTTGTGAGAAAAACGGAATGTCCGTAATTATATGGAGGATTACGTTATCAAGCAAAACTGAGTGCCCGTTATTTTACGAAAATTTCTTGATAATTTTTTGCCTGTACTTTTTCTAACAGTGCAATTAATATCAAGAAAAAACCTAATTAATTTAAATGCTACAATGGTACAACGTCTGGGGACAGTAGTAATTACTACCACATGTACAACTTGCTGTAATGGGACAAGTATACGATCAACAGTTTGTTTGTTCTACGAAAATATATTATAAGTAACATCTGTTCCTTTCACGTTTTTCATACATATCTACTGATATAACACTATATTCTCTCGGTGCAAACACCCGTTCTGACACATCGATGTCTGCTACTTTGCTGCAATGTATTTTGCATGTCACAATAATATATCCTGTAGATTCGCGGTGCAAAACAACACGATCTTAACAACTACACACTGGTTGTCACTTTTCAGCTGACGAGACTGTACGCAGTGCTTGTCGCAACGGCCAGGCTACTTGTTCGTTATTGGCTGGGAGGAGTAGCGGGACAAAGGAGGGAAGGAGGACGTGGCAAGTACGTCAGAGAGGGGGACAATTGTAGTTCACATATTTTCCGAGGGCACACTTAGGTTTGTCGAGCAGCATTCAGCACTGGTGGGGATGAATTGAAGTGAGTGTAGTGGCAGTTGAATTGAAATAGCTGTAGAAAGCTGGAAACCCTAGAGGAAATCAGTTGGCTACGTTTACCAAATGACGCCACCAGGAATCGAACCCGGATCGCCGGGGCGATAGACAATAATTAGTCTGAAACTCTCTGTCGACGAGATGTTAAACGCTTCTTCCTACCAATCTTTTAAAAATATTATTTTAATATGTTTTGGAGAGCGCAATGAAATTAGATAATTGTGTAATTTTACCTGACAATGCGAATTCTATAAAGTGATTCAAGTAGAAATATCTGGTGTTTTAATTTATTCTTTGTGTCTGGTTTCAGACTTGAATACAATTGTTGTCTGCAGATTGATCAACAATGTTTTTGTGGTTCATGTTCTTGGCAATTTCTTCTTCTTCTTGCTGTGGTAAGTAACGTCGTTTACACCAGTTTTAGTGCAGTGTTCTCTTTTCTGTGATATATTTTTGCTCTAAACAGATTTTTGGTATTATGCGCACTGAAACCATAAATTGTAATATAATGTATTATTTTGTAACGAATTCTAAAAAATTTTAAACTCTGTTTGCATTATGAACATAAAATTAAATAAAAAAAGTTTTATTGTTAAGAGTTGGTTTAAATTTGTATCTTTGAAATTATTCGTTGTGTATCATCGAAACATATTTACTCATACTTAAATACTGAACTCCATAAACTGCAGCTATGTTTATATAAATAATTGTAAACACAAAAATTACCAGGCACGTGTATAATCTCGTAGTCCAGTCTCTGGACAATGGTCCGTACGATTTCATGTGTGGAAAGTTACCCATGAAATATTGTTCAGTACCTCTTTGAGGCCAGAAAAATTCAAAGCAGGTTTGCGAATATTGGTAACTTCCAAGATGGCAGCCACTTAAGACGGTGAATGGCCAGTTTCTGTTACAAGCATTAACTCAGGAACCAGTGAACCAATTTTAATATTTATATATATTAAAGCTATTTAAATTATTTTTAACCTATGTCCCGGAACAAACTCATAATAAGCACAACACGCGAGAAATCCTGGGCTAAATTGGTGACGAAAATATTAGTGTCAAAATGTTGCAGTATGCCATTTTATATGCACAATGTGGCAACGTAGCACTGGAGTCAGTCTTCTCTTGCGCTCCACAGATATCTTACTGGTCTTACTACTACTGTTCTGACCTGCATATTATGGGTGCAAGTTTTAAACCCGAGCAGTTCAAACATTATTCAACATTTTCTTGACGTAAAATGCATAAAACAATACCTGAACGTGGAGCGCAAGAGAGGACTTTCTCCGCGCAGTGTTGCCACACTGTGCACGTAAAATGTCGTCGTATATTTCGTCACGTGGATTTTTGTCACCAATTCAGCCCAATATTCGCGTGGTGTGTTTATTATGCGGTCGTTTCTGGACATCCGGTATATGTTAGATCAGCCACAAAATTAAAATCAATGTTAAAATAACCATTTAAAATTAGAATTATTTAAGTGATAAAGTAATATTAGGTATTACTTTGTCATTATGGAAATGTCTTACACTGTAGATTTTTATTGCCAAGATACAAAAATGAATTCATGCACTCTTGATCACAGTTAATAATCTGGCAAGACATAATTTGCAACAATGTGTGCAGTTGCGTCTATGTTCATAGTTCCTGTTGTCATTTATTTTTATCATAATTTTTTTCATACAGTCAGGTCGAATTATCTTTAACTTATTGAATGAATGGAGAATACCATCTTCATACATATGTAAACATGGTGGTTATATCTCATTTAAAAAATTAATTAAACACGAGACTCTTAGAAACTCGTAGAACTTATAGGGGGTAAGTTATTTATTTAAGCAGTCTTTGAGTCGTGATAAATCCAAACACGAAGTTCATCCATTGTTTTGCAATCATTTTCTAGTGTCTTGTATAAGAGTTTCTTGTGCTTTTGATATCATTATTTTCATCTGTTCGTCGGCGGTATTGACGCTAAACTTCTGCAGATATTCTGCTGGTCAAGCTTACATGGCTACTTGCTTTGTATCAAATTTGTTGGTGTAATGACTTCCTGTGTGACTATGCAAAGCAAGACGATCGTTACAAATATCTTGTACATTATTTGCTATGTTATGGACGAGAATTAGTCTTCTGTTTCCTACTCCAGCCAACGTCCAAAGCTCCTACAGTCCATTTAAAGAAATCATGTAGTAGAAGTGTGACAATAGTATAAAAACATCAGTCTCATTGGACAAATCAAATATTTCCTCTTGACTACATATCCTGCTGTTTACACAACGAGGAGTTAATAGAATATTAGGTTCTTTGTGGATTTTCAGAAGAGGACAACGAAGTCTTTAAGGCCCGAGACACTTTCACAAACCACAGAATTATAACTCGAAGTACCACTGAGATAAAACTGTGTGTGTGTGGGAACTTACGGCTGCCTTGTGTATAGAATTAGTTGGCTATATACATCTGAAGTTATTTTTATTAGATGGCCAGAAAGTCTCCATCTTCACAAATATGGAAGTTCAGTATGATATGTCTAAGATTTCTATAGGTTTGGTAGTATTGTTTCTTCGCGATCTCTAAACTAAACCATCCAAGTACGAATCCAAAAAGAATTCAACCCGGATTTAATTTTTGTTCTGCGTTGTATCCATTAAAAATATCTGTCAACCATTTCTGCAGATGTTTCCAATTGATTGGTATTAACCTTTATCATATTTGTAATACCATGTACCAAACATGATCTATTGCGCTCAATACAATCATTTTTTGGTAAGTAGTCACAATATGAAAGTGTTTTTTTCTATTCCTGCATTAGTCTGCACGTTTGAGGTTTTGTCCTCAATCCATTTGTATCAAACCAATATTTATTAGGTACTATGTTATGCTTTAAACGTTCTCTAAAGTTACTCTTCCCTTCTGATGCGATGTCAATAATTCTTTGTTCCACAGTAACTTTTTTCAACTGCTGTTTCTTTCCATTATATGCATTGTTTTGATCAGCACATATGCTGTTAAATGTTTATCAAATTTACTCAAGGTATTTTTTTTTTTGTTTAGATTTTCTAACTATTCTCTTCTATCAATACTTTCCGTACAGTTCAATAGATGTCTATCTAAAGACTAAGTAGTTGCGATTGAATATCGTCATTAGTTACTTTTTTTACGTTTAATTTCGTATTTGGAAGTAATGTAGAATGGATTTTCAGCTTCCTCAGTGGATGCCACCACGATTGCAATATTTTCTCCAAGTCGACTTGTTTGTTTTATTGAATTGGTGATTCAGTGTGACGTGATGGTCATTATTTTTTCACCCTACTGATCGTACGAAAAAGAAAAATTGGTGACATATTTCACGATAGATAAGTTCATGTGCCGCCACAAAGAATTTTTCGTTTCCTCTTTGTGGTTCCATTGGTGTCAGATGAGCCTTTCTTGGATCTGTTTATAGTCTGTTCCAAGCACATACCAGCCCCTACTGCTTTAAATTTTCCAGCTGTTCGTTTCACTACGAGTTTATCTTTGCAGAACATTTCAGTAGTTTCAGGAAACATACCCCAAAGATAACGAGAACACCAGTGAGTGTAATTTTTTCTGTTAAAATTCAGACCAATGGAAGAAGAGCCTACTGTGTGGAAGTGAAGTGACTAGTTCTTTCCACGATCAGCTCTGATTTAGTCCGGAACCAAGTGACAAGCATAAATGAATTAGGTCCAGAACTTTGCAGTCTTACTTTTAGCAGAAAGTTTTTATATTTCTTCCAAGTCTATGAAGTCAAACATTATATTTTGTAACTTCCCACATTAATTTTCTTGGTGTTGTCTACACGTGTTGAACTTTGTGATTAATTGACAATTTCAGTAACTGTGTCATTGTCAACTCAGTATTGTACATCTCCGTATCATTTGAATTAAAGAATCCGCCCCACAAAAGCAAGTTCATCGATTCGCAACGTGGCAGTAGGCCGATAAACTACTTATTATAAATTGATCCGCTATTTACAAACTACACGAACTTAATTCCAGAAACTGACGTTTAAGTCCAAATATGTTCCGGTCAACTACCTCTAATATGTGTACCAATTAGAGACATGCAAAATTCGCGTTATCATTTGGTAGCAGGCTAAACTTCACTTTCCTATACCTAACAGAGCATAATATGCCATTCAAGTGGCCACGAACTTTTATGTGTTGTCATTTACGTGTGTTACGTCTTTACAGAGATTGACCTCTCTACAGTGTAAGCATTCTCCGCTGCAAGTCACGACAATGTCGGCCAGCGGGAGACGTCGAGCGAGTCTATAGTCACTTGGAGTCTAGTCAGCTGTCAGAAAATAACGCGAATTTTGCATGTCTCTAGTACCAATGCATACCAGGGTAGTTAATCATGTGAAAGCACTCACGACACAGTTGAATGTCAGGGATCTATTGTCGCCTACGCATAGTAATTTACTTTGCTACGAGGTAAATTATTTCGTCAGTTGTCATAGGAAGGACGTTCTGTGTAGGTTGACTTCGTATGATCTGGACATCCTTAGAGCTCTAATGATATATTCAGAGACTGTATAGGATATTATTGACATAAAACCAGTGATGCTTAGATTTACTGTCTCACATGTTACAACAGAGTTGAAGACACTACATGAAGGTATTAACTGCTCAGAATATTACAAGTTTTACGTTAGGTAATCTTAGTTGTAATAGAAACAATGTGGCATATTTCTGTGTGATTAAGTCGTAAGATCTATAATTAATCCAATCCACGAACACTGCTAAGCTAAAATTCCCAGACCGTCAATTAAACCTCTATTTATATATTAAGTATCTCGTAAATCATCGAAGAATTACGGCTGTCGGATTCATTTGCCTTATGTACTTCCTGGCGGCGTTCTCCTCCAAGGATGTATTCAGAAATACAGTTGACATGGGCTATACAAATATGATCCAAACATTGCTTCAACTCCTTGTAAACACCTCATCTTAGAATAAATGAGTGGCTTCAATACATTTTTATGCTTTTGATACGGTCTTTTTCGAAACTATGTTTGCATTTCATCTGGGAACAATTGGCACATACTTTACAGAAAGTGTGTACATCACTGCTGGGTGGCTGTCTTCTTCGTATGCGGGAGTACATGTCTTCCCCAGTTGAAGTGGCGTGTTTTTTTTCTCTTCAGGTGTTTCAGATTCAGTTACTTCGTGCTTTATTTTAAACACTCTCTTGTGATAGATTTTCCTTAATTATTTCTTATAACAATCGTTACTTACATGTTATACAATCTCAGATAATGGAAACTGACCAACTCGCTGCTCTGCTTCAGCTTCTCGTATTGTAACCGCTTTCAATAAATTTTGTCTATAATATTCTCTGAGCAAGTTACTGAAGATGAGATTCCGTTTAGAATAATATGCATTTGGAGAATCCACTTT
This sequence comes from Medauroidea extradentata, assembly GCA_003012365.1. Taxonomy (NCBI): domain Eukaryota; kingdom Metazoa; phylum Arthropoda; class Insecta; order Phasmatodea; family Phasmatidae; genus Medauroidea; species Medauroidea extradentata. Next base: position 19,651 of record PNEQ01002316.1, on the reverse strand, counting down.
CCTCTTTAATTTTTGATCAGTGTCACGCCATCCATGATTACTGAGTTACGCCTGTATTCTTGAAACAGGATAGCTGTACAAAACTTGACAACTAAAGTAGCATACAGCCATGCCAGGCACTTTACATTGAAAAAACATCGTATGCTGTAAACTGAGATATGGAAACCAACCAATTTTAGATGTACATATATGAGCTTAGTCAACCATTTCGTTTCTTTCGCAAATTTATTTCACAGTAACCTGCACACTTTTTATTCTGACAGGGCTGTGAGGGGTAGGAGTTTGCAAATCGTTACTTTGACGTGGTGGTTTTGATATTCGTTTGTTTGGTGGCTGATCTAAAGTTTATATAAATCCGGGCTCGATTCTCGGCGGGGTCTGTCCCCGGATGTTCGCATGTGAGAATCGTGCCGGATGATACCGCTGGTTGGCGAGTTTTCCTGCGAATTTCCCATTTCCCCCGCCCTTTCATTCCAGCGCTGCTACATACTGACTTAATGTCACCCTTCACCTGAGCTTAGTACTACATATTAAGTGCTGACTATAATCTCTTCATTTCTTCTCTGTAAAATCTGTAAGACCTTGTTTTACTGGACGTTAAATACCACCAGTAACAACTATCTATAGAGGACTATCGAGAGCGACAGAGGAAACGACGTAGAGCTCGCGGTAAAAAGGCGTCGTACGTGTTGGCAGACCTGAGGCCGGTGCAGAGACTGAACGTGGCTTCGGTGACGTCGACGCAGGTTCGTGTGAGCTGGTCGGCGCCGGAGGACCTGGAGTGCGTGCGCGCGTACAAGATATGCGCGGCGGCGCGGGACAAAGACGCGGACCAGAGCTGCGTGAGGGTGCGAAACCCGCACATCGGCGGCTACGTCATCACCAGCCTACTACCGTGCCGCGACTACAATGTCAGCATCGCGGCACTGGGCGAGGAAGAGCCGCAGTCAGCGGTAGCTTCCTTGATGGCGACCACAGGTGAGGCCAGCTCTGCACAGGATGTTATTTGTGAACGATTCTTGCAATGGAGGCAAGTTACAAACTTAAGTAGTATTTCTGACATACGCTGCAATGGCGTGTGTCCAGAATAATTCTTCAGTTGGTATCTATACAGGATGTCACAATCGTCATATGTAGAGGAATAAATACTATTATATGAATATATGTCGTAAACCAGGGGTGTCATTTAGGGAGGGCAGAGGGGCAAATATCCCCCCTGGATTTAGAATTTTAAGTGTATAAAATAATTTTTTTTGTTATTTAAATAATGCTAACTTAAGCATATAAAACTGAAGTTTTATTAATAAAGTTTCTAATTTATATATGCTTAATTAATAAAAAGATGCAACAAGGTTACCGTCGTCGAAAAAAAGCTTACCTCCCACCCTCCCCCCCAAGAAAAACCTGAAATGACGCCCCTGCCGTAAACGCGTCGTTGTGGTACTACAAGTCTCATGAATCACTACTTGGCGCGCGTGTTAGATTATGTTACTGAGGATTGCTACATCGGACAATGCCTACCGTACGATTAAATACCACTCATCTGGCATGCAGTACTTATAGTTACGAAGTCATTCCAATATAACACGATGCTGCCTCATAGGCTACTTCATGTGCTGTAAACATTAGTGTAGAAACTACATTTTCGGACCGATGCTCATGCAATATTTTTATTTATCTAGACGTGAGTAATGTTTCTCTAAAATATTTATATTCAATTTTGCAACAGCCTTTAGTGTCGTATACAGAGAGACCAGAAAAATTCGCGTTTTCTTTTGGGCGCAATCTAAACTTCAAACAGCTGCAAGCTCTTATCAATTTCACAACTAGGCCTAGACTTGTTTGACACCTCCTGGAAGACGCTGAGACATTTATAAAAAAGCAATTTAAGGGCTTGTTCCCGAGTTTTTTTTCAGACTGGTGCCAATAACTAAAATATTTTTTAACCAAAAGTTTTGAAAAATTTGAGTCAATGTGCAATCACACGATACACAATACTGAGGACGCGTTTTTTTTTTTTTTTTTTAATAATGTACCATTCGCCAGCAAAAAAATAATTTCCTTAATTTTTGCTTATTTTCAAGACGAAAAACGTGGTACTTTGGGTAATGAAATCTAAAAAACCGTTCAGTATAATTCTACAAAAAAAATTCAGCTACAAATTATAACATATAAGGGTCAAAACTGTGCAGCGAAATTTTGATATGAGTATTAGGTAGCAATGAAAAAAATATTTTCGAAATCACTGCAAAATTCCGTAACAAGGCCTTAATACAGGTGCAGTCATATGGTATGACTGTGTCAACGAGCAGGCAATGAGCGGCAACTGTTATATGCTTGAGAATACAGATGTTCTTGAAAGCTAACATGCATGTCAGTTAACCCTCAATTTTTTTCCGGTCTCTTCCTATATACACTGGAGACAAGTATCCAGCTTCTTTATCGGAAGAGGCAATTGTAAAGTATTGCGGGTCGCAAAATTACATACTACCGCCGTATTACGATTGTTTTCTTCTCTTGTACAAGATCACAAGGGAGTGTGTTCCTTGTGCGGGAAATAGTTTATAAATTCGAAAATAATTGTAATTTTTTGCCATAAAAAATCTATTATAACATAATTATTTCGACATAAAATTCCTTATTTGTAAATGCCGTGCATATCTGGCGAAGTAATAATAGTTGTTAAATATTATCCGCATGACGCAATAAGTCACTCAGCGCATTGTTTACCACTGATGTAAAAGATAGGCCATACTTTCTCGTTCATAATTTTTTTCGGGATTATTATTTTTTTTAAACCTAAACATAAGCAGATATCAAATAATTGTTTGACGGTTTCGTCAAAAATAGTAGTCATTCTGTCGGGTAGTTTTTTTTTTTTCAAGGCAGTAAATGATATAATTTTAGCTAACTATGAAGTTAACAAAATTTTTGCTAGTTGACTGGTCAATCGAAACCGTATAATTTCTTGTCTTGAGAAAAGTAGCTATCACAGCAAATAACATTATGAACAAAACTGCAAAACAGATATATCTGCTCTCGTTCAAGAGGGCTATGCACCGGATGTAATTTTCCGCGTTTGATGCGCGGAGACAGTGAAGTGATAAGGTTCAGCTTTCCACACTCGACGGTTACAGCATCGTTTATATTTGCGGCGCGCAAATCTGGCGTGCAGAGTTTACCAACTACTGTTTTATTTATTTGTGGAAAGTTCATAAATATTTCCAACGTATGCTTTCAAAGTTGTGTTTTACAAATTCTTGTGGTTATTTTTCAGTTATTGCTGTCTAAAAAAAAGCCGTTTTTTAGACGTTTTGAGGGGCCCCGAAATATGTTTCTAATAAGCATGTTGCATTTTTGCAATGCCAGAGGCCTAGTTTTAACCATTGTAATACTTTGTAGATTAACATATCGTGAATAAGTTTGGATGTTTCACGTAGATAGGAATAGGCGCGGCACTCTACAACAGCGTTCATGCATCAGGGGCATAATCCCCTTAAGTTAAAATATTGTTATCGCAATGACACTTGGTACAGAGGAAAGCGGTCTTAAATGAATACTCGTAGGCCTATAGGTGGTTCGAGATAAAGTGAGCACTTCAAAAGTCCTTCTAAATTCCTTTTTTCAGCCAATTCGTATCTTTCCGCGCGTAATGGCTAACAACGGGACATGTCCTACTTCTTTAGACACGTCACTTGATGTTTGCGCGTGTAAGAATAATTGTGCAGTGAGTATGAATCGATATAATTCAATTTTAAAAATGTAAAAATTATATAAAAGAAAATTGCGTTGATTTTGGTTGACAGTATTTCTGTATCGTTGTATTTAAATAGGAATATACACGGACTACATTGCGTAATTTCGCTTCCAACCATACAAGCAGAAAGGCAACTATATTTTATGTTGAATTATATGCATACATTAACTGCTAGTGATGTTTTACAAAGATTAACGTTTTAGGGCTCACTTTATCCAGAATGGTGTATAATAGCATCCTGCCTTGTGGTGAATTCAGGCCCGGACCCAGCAGTAGACCTGGTGGTCGCCAGGCGAGGAGACAGTGCGAGTATAACGGCCAGCTGGAGGTACGACACCAAGCATGGAGGCGGGTGCGCCAAGGAGTTCAAGCTGACGTGGTGCAGCGGCAAGGGAAAGGCGCTTGCCTGCAATGTGGCCAGGATGCCCGTCATGACGTCCACCACGTACTCTCAGGATCTGCTGCACGTCCACTTCTGCAGCGAGTACGACGTCACCCTCGTCGTGCTGGCCGACAAGAGGCGAGGCTCCGACCCGCTCAAGGCCACCATCCCAGAGCTTCCCATAGGTAAGTCCCTGCATGGCCTGCATGCCCATCATGACGTCCACCACATACTCTCAGGATATGTTGCACGTCCACTACTGCAGGAGTACGTCACCCTCGCCGTGCTGGCCGACAAGAGGCGGGGCTCCGACACGCTCAAGGCCACCATCCCAGAACTTCCCGTAGGGAAGTCCCTGCATGGTCTGCATGCCCGTCATGACGTCCACCACATACTCTCAGGATATGTTGCACGTCCACTACTGCAGCGAGTACGACGTCTCCTTCGTCGTGCTGGCCGACAAGAGGCGAGGCTCCGACCCGCTCAAGGCCACCATCCCAGAACTTCCCGTAGGGAAGTCCCTGCCTGGCCTGCATGCCCCTCATGATGTCCACCACATACTCTCAGGATCAGTTGCATGTCCACTACTGCAGGAGTACGTCACCCTCGCCGTGCTGGCCGACAAGAGGCGAGACTCCGACCCGCTCAAGGCCACCATCCCAGAACTTCCCGTAGGGAAGTCCCTGCATGGTCTGCATGCCCGTCATGACGTCCACCACATACTCTCAGGATATGTTGCACGTCCACTACTGCAGCGAGTACGTCACCCTCGCCGTGCTGGCCTACAAGAGGCGAGGCTCCGACCCGATCAAGGCCACCATCCCAGAACTTCCCGTAGGGAAGTCCCTGCCTGGCCTGCATGCCCCTCATGATGTCCACCACATACTCTCAGGATCAGTTGCATGTCCACTACTGCAGGAGTACGTCACCCTCGCCGTGCTGGCCGACAAGAGGCGAGGCTCCGACCCGCTCAAGGCCACCATCCCAGAACTTCCCATAGGTAAGTCCCTGCATGGCCTGCATGCCCGTCATGATGTCCACCACATACTCTCAGGATATGTTGCACGTCCACTACTGCAGCGAGTACGTCGCCAGCCTCGCCGAGGTGGATGACAAGAAGTGAGACTCTGACCTGCTCAAGGCCACCCTCCCAGAGCTTCCCATAGGTAAGTCCCTGCATGGCCTGCATGCCCGTCATGATGTCCACCACATACTCTCAGGATATGTTGCACGTCCACTACATCAGCGAGTACGTCGCCAGCCTCGCCGAGGTGGATGACAAGAAGCGAGACTCTGACCCGCTCAATGCCACCGTCCCAGAGCTTCCCATAGGTAAGCCAACAAACCCAGCCAGGCATATCTCCAGAGGCTTAAGGTTGGTTCACAATTAAACAACATAAGCCCAGAGCATATTACATAACAGTAGAAACTGTGTACGACCAGACGCCTTGTGCAAAATTTGTTCACAACTTGATTCTTACTGTTTTGTTAAGCCAAGAGCATTTTTCCGACAAATCCGAAATATTCCTTGCTGTAAAGAGGCAATCGAATGCTATTGAAAAATATGTGAAGTGGAATCGTACTTGGAGGTAACAGGAAATATGGAAACTAAGTTCCAATAAACTGCACAGTGTAAAACATTAATTATTTACACTATAGAAACACAGTTTTTATTTTTGCTTTGTATTGTTATTGTGAATTTTTGGAAGTCAAACCAACATGGCGGGCGCTCATAAAATCGTTTGCTGCGATTGGTTGCTGTCCTATGCTTACGGACAAAACGTGAAATATTACAGTATCGTATGGCAGCATTTGTATGCACACGACCACGTCTTCGGTGTTGTGAATCGGTAAGTAAGAACACATAGAGGTTAGTCCTTGTGCGAACGACCTATGTTCTATGCTTACTGTTATGTTTTTTAGTTATGAACACACCTTTATACAGCAGGCCCTGGAAGTAGCGTCTTTGGTATGGGTAACCTGGGGGAGGAAACAGATAGAGTAGCATGTGTCAGCAACAATCCGCGTGCAGTGTTTCGGTCGTTAGATTGTTCCTATAGGACTTCCTTACTTTTTATTCACGTAAAGTGCACAGTAAAATCCAGCTTCATTTTTAAGTGTCCCAAAACTATGTTCAGAAGCATTATATGAAAAAATATATCGCAAGTTTAGTAGTATTTCTCTAAAAATAAAAACGTTCGCGTAACGCACTGCACAACACTTCATGCGCGAGTTGTACAATGCTCTTTTCTTCCGCCTCGCACTTATACTTGAACCCTAGGGGAACATCCGAGACGCGGCCAGGTGGAAATGAAACAGCGGTGGTTCGCTATTGCCTTCCTCGGGATAAGGATGGGGATCACACAGCATTTTATCCTCTGAATCCGGGGAGGTAACTGGAAATTTCCTTCCCGGCCGGGAGTCAAACCTGGGATCCTTGACCCGCCGGCCAGGAGTGCTATCACAGAGTCAATCTGTCGGGCATGTACTGTGCATGCCAGAGACGAGCGGCCCTAGACGAGGTGAAGGAGGGGTTGGGGTGGGGCTTGAGTATTCCTGGAAATACCCGTCTCGTTTACCTGTTCCCAGGCAGTTGTGAAGTCGGGCGCGAAAACATCGGTCGCGTGTTCTACCATGTCCGAGGATAGTTGATACATGATGCCTGTGTTTCCTTTCTGAACAGTACAAATTTGTGCTGATAAATTGTATTTTCTACTTATCTTTGTTCAAGAACCTGAAAATATTTTATGGGTTAAGATATTATTTTTGCCATGGCGACAATAATAAGAGAAATGTTACTCATTGCAAGGGGATGTAAAATCATAAGCACTGTAATACAGAGTGATGACAAAGTGGAACAACAGGCAGTATCATTACCGGTAGGCTACATGAAGCAACTCTTCGCGCGACTTTTTACATGGATGTTTGTGTAACCACCGTAAAACTTATATGAAAAAAAATATTATAAATGAAACAGACCGCAACAAATAATTATCTACACCTGGGGAAAATTTCACGGGAAAATACACTTCTTTGAAACTAGATGATTTCGACAAGTTTGTAATTAGAAACACTATCCACATGTATATGTGCATGAGAAGATAGTCCCAATTATTCCGAAACGTTACCAATAATCAAAACCTATACTATACAAGTAATTGTTTTTTTTTTTTTTTTTTTTTTTTTTCAAATTTATTTTGCTGTATTGTTTTTTGAACACCAAAATCCGTATGATTTTTACTAATTATTGAAATTATCACAGTTACTAAGTTAATTTTATTTAGTAATTTTTTTCTGTCTTATAAAAGGTAGTTTCATAGCAAACTCAATTTGAAAGAATATGGTCGGAACAATATTTCAACATCGGTTATCATTTTCAATTTAAAAATTAATTATCAAAATAACTAGAAATGAATAATATAGAATTCGATGCTGAAGTGTTAGTAACTATTTTACGCCCAATAGAGCACTAAGTGTATTCCAGAGTACAAAATACAGTATATATTGTTATATTGATCGTGTATAAGTAGATGCTAATGTTTTTGATTTCAACGATAGCGCGTCCTGGGCCTCTTGCTCAGATATGGTCACGGGGGTAGCATAACGTTTGAATGTCGGCGAGGGGAGTGTTGTCAAGAGGGGGGAGAGGTAGATACCAAATTTGCCAGCCGCCATACTGATTTAACCTCAAAAGTTCACATCAGACTGGTATTTTTTATGGTATATAAATATATCGTGCTCTTTAATTGATGTTTTAGGTTGAAAATTCTATATTTTAGCCCTGTTTACACACTTCCTAACTAAAATTTCCTCAATTTCCGTCATATTGGTACCGACCACGTCAAGCGTTTGTTTGGTTACAATTCCCGGCGACATGCTCCATCTGGACCCCTTCTAACATCTTCGGATATGGTGCCGCCTCCTCGTCTCCGCTTACCCGCATACCTTCCGGGGCCGCTCGTCTCTGTCGCCTACAGTAAGTATGTACGTGTGCTTGTAAATTCTTACCTAAACACGGAGGTTAGATCTGCTTGGAGATGGGTATTCGAGGGATGTGTACGGGTGTCCATACTTGAAAGACACGGAACTAATTCATAGCATGGAGTGGACGACAAGTGTAGTTGCAGAGAAACGGAAGTAGCCCGCGGAAATCCTCTGCCTCAGTGAGCACTCTCGCTGTGCTACGTGCGTGCGCTAAAATGCGGTTTAGTGTGAGCCCACCGGGAATGTAACACACAAAGTCAAAGAGGGAGACCAAAGAAATGTTACTAAAAGCCCGAATATAAGCTGGGTCACGGGTTTAGTTCACACTCCGTTTGAAGCTCCACATCGTAACGTGTCATTTACTGCTCCATTAAGTGGGTTGTAGTATCTTCCTTCGTCCGAACCAATTAATAACTTTCAATTCTTTAGTTACAGTGTTACTAATCACTGCATGAGCTTGGCAGTATAAATTATGGGTAGAGCCCACGTTTTTTGGTGAAAAGAATTCTGCAACAATTTGTTTCAATGCCTTATGTGCACATGTGTAGCTCTGCTTCGTGGTCAGTGATTGGCTGTTTTAAATGCTCAGCGTCTCGGGGTTTTACCCACAAATCACAGACGTGTGGTGCCGCAGTAACCTTGTTCCTGTTTGCACAAGTCAAATGAGACACGCCTGTGCAATTATACATTCTGTCAATAATCAAGAAGCAGACCTGTAGATGTGCACATAAGGCATTGAAACAAACTGTTGCAGAATTCTTTTCACCAAAAATCGTGGGCTCTAATTATGGGAGGTTGATCATGCAGAGATCCGGAAATCCCGCGGGTTCAACGACCAGACGGTTGTACTTCACAGTCCTGTGTATATTTGTCGTTAGTTACTTGTTCATTGGCTGCTGCTATGGAGAGTGGCAGGGAACCGCGGTGGCTTAGTGGTCAGACGATTTGCCTACCACCAAGGGTTCGATTCCTGGCGCTGTCAATACCAGGAATTTAGCATGTCGGAGTCATGCCGGACAATGCCGTTAGTCGGCTGGCTTTCTCTGTGATCTTCCATTTCCTCCGTCCCTTCCTTTCGGCACCTCTTCATAGTCGCCGCACGTCACCCCTCACCAGCACTGAAGACCTATACTAGATGACCAAAATGTCTTACTCACTCCAGCGAGTGCTCGTGTATCTGACAATGTATCATGGGAGTTAGTGAACGTTTTCATGCAGATCTGCTATTGGTTCACAGTCATAAGGAAATGTTTCAGCAACAGTGACCCAATCGCGAAAGTGATAAACGTGAACATGAGTTTGTAATTTAACGTCTTCTCAAAAGAATTCGCGAAGTTCCGATTCTCTATTATTCATACGATTCAACTGAATGTTATTCTGTTCTCTTTATCGCTATCCTCCGATGGTAGTTACCTTCCCGTGTGGGTTCATATCGGAGGACGGAAGTGAGCTTTATCTCCTCTGCTTGAAAGTATCGTGAGCGTGTTAACAGACGACCGGGAACAACACAATCTTTCAAAAGCAGTAATGATAACGGCCCACGTCTCAGTAAATCTAGTTCACGTCTGGCGTCCTACAATATTAAGTCTATCCGAAAGAGCAACGGATATTAACTAGGCAGATATAAATATTACGTTGAGAAACAAAGAATGTTGCGAAGTCTAATTTCATTCCAGTCGTGTGTCTCAGTAAGAGAAAAAAAACAAGAAAAATTATTGAAGGAATCCTATTGAAACGACCACGAAACATAAACAACATATATATATATATATATATATATATATATATATATATATATATATATATATACACACATACACATATGTGTGTTATTATATTGTTGTATTTCTTTAAGCCTCTTAGTCCCGAACTCTTGGACACAAAAAATAATTGTAAGAGAATTTCGTTTCTTGATTACAAAACGAGTAGAGCCACCGATACATTTTTTATGAAAAAAATTTCGCAGAAACTTATTTCAGTGCCTAACCTGCACATCTATAGTTATGTTTCATGGTCAGTGAATGACTTTTTTTAAATTTCAACGTCTTGTTTAAAGTTTTTCGCACCTAAAACAGTCGTAACAAAAGTGTTTTAGAACTTTTTAAGTCAGTGTTTATAACCACAGGCCTTAGATCAGAAAAAGGTTTTGGTAAAACTGTTTCAAAGCAGATAAATATTTTAAAACTATTTAATAATTGGCGCATAGTCTGCTGTTGCATAACACCGTCCGTGGTTTCGCTGTAAAATTATTCTGATTGGTGCAGTCAACGCAGTGATGCCACTGCACAAGGACACACTATCAATAACCATGAAGCATAGCGGCAGATGTGCACGTACGGCAATGAAATGAGCTGGTGGCAAATGCTTATCACCAAAAATCAGCGGCTAAATAAAACACCATGAATGAGAATAAATTACCGTAACACGCCAAAGTTTAACTCGGATCTTGAGCACGATATCCGATGGTCAGGAATATAGTACCCTACCTGCGTCCACATCTCAACATTCCACGTTACTGATTCCAACAGCGCGCCAAAACATTGGGCGCCGAGGATAATCATCAAATATCTTCCACAAAAATAACGCCTCACGTGAGTAAATGAAAGTAACTACTGACACATAAGAACTATGCTTCACAAATTGATTTACTGGGTTTTATGTGCGCAGGATATTTGCATGTGCAAGCTGTGTTATTGACTTAAATATTGTCCTATAATTAAATGAAAGAAGCTGTGTTTGTAGGATTTTTAGAGGGCAACTTGTGAGAATGTGCTTCAAATTTGTGCTTATATGTCAGAGATGTTGCATCTATTATAGTTTAATTAAGGGATACTATAGTGATATCTTTTCAGTACACATTGTAGTGGTAGTAGGAGGAGATTGTTGTTATAGTATTATTATCTAACATAAATATGTGAGAAGACGCGAACCAATGGCCTGCAGAACACAGACTGAGAGAGAGATACATCAAAAGGTAGGCTGATAAAACAAATGCTTAATATTCCCTTGTACTGAAAAAATTGATGAAAGTAAAGTAAGATGCTCAGAATTAGGTGATATTACACACATGAAAAATTATACGAATTTTGGAGTAAATTCTCTCAACATGGCACAAAACATATCGATTTACTTCCACCAAACATTCTCTCTCGAATAATTACGCTACACATAAAATGTTATACACTTTCCCGCCTTAGTTCATTCAGCATGAGCAAGGACACTTTTACACTCATACCTCTGGTTAGACTTAGAGTTTACAGTCTGTACGGTAATTCACAAAATTAAAATTTGACCAAAATACTACTGTTCCAAATGAGTGAATGAGGCATTGAAATGATAAAAATTTTGAATTCAAAATTTAGTTAACAGATTTCCACAGTTTACAGTAAAACCAAAATTAACTTTCATGAAATTGTAAGAATGTAAGAGGCTCGTGAGCCATGGCGTACGTGCTTCAAACGCTGTCTTGAAGTTTTCTAAAAAAAACTAGCTAAATAAAAGCAAAATTTGTGCCTTTTATTAAAACGGCAATACTTGATATACTATATATACTCAAACTGAACTCACTCCCAAGAGTTCCTATCCTTATGATGGCGGCAGTAACAGGCGTCATCTTAATTGCCTGCCGCATACGTCTTATCAGGACGGGAGTCAAGCCACGAAGAACAAAGGAAGATGCCGGCGATAGCGTCTGTTCAAACAATCGCCCCAGAGAAAGTAGAAAAAATCATATTTCTTAGCAAAAATTCAGCATAGCAAGTTATTTATTAATATGCCAAAATATAGATATTCTACTGAATATCTCAGTGAGACGTAAAATTACTCTTTACAAATATAATTGATAAGAAAATAATATAAATTAAAACAACTGGCTTACACATTAATTAGGATCTTTAAAACTGAGTAAACTTATGAATAAAATAGAGTAAATCATCACAAATAATTAGCATAATCAAAATATATTAATTCACTCAGATTCACTTAAAGTTCCAGGTATGCATTAAATCATGTGATGATAGATAACTTTAATTCCATCGCAACATTACGGTTATGAAATGACACTTTAACAACAACATGAGCCTAATTTTTCTCCGCAATTTCGAAAATAGCTTTCCGTTATTTTCCTATTTTGCCTGTCATTTTATTTGTACATCGGTATTTAATAATTTGCCGTAATTTTATATCGTAATTTGTCACTTCTCTCTATCGTTCCCTGCATTTGGTATAGCTAACTCTCAATAACGTTTGTAACGTTAAAAATCAAAAGCAAAATACTGTAACTTTTCTAATTTGAAATGTAAGTTTTTCATACTGCAGTCTAGTTTAAGACATAGCAAAAATGCCGTAATTTCACTACAGTTGAGATTAAATTATTATCATCATTATCATAATTATTTTTTACTAATATTACTATCATTTTAAGTTAGTATATCTACTTTCAGAAGGACCACAGAACTTGACGGTAGCCCACTACACGTCCACTTCAATCGATGTGCGGTGGGATCTCCCTAAAAATCAATTGACTTGTAAATACCATGTATTCATCGACGTGGCGTACAAAGACGAGTCATCACACAAGTTCGTTGAAACTATTTTCGACAGTGGCATGGCCAGCTACGTCATCAATGCTACAACTCCATGCAAAGCGTACACCATCACTGTGGGTTTCGGGACAGCTATGGAAAGGAAAAATGCCTCAGTGGTGGCATATACGTTACCGAAAGGTGGGTGTTTGTTAGTCTGTTGTGTTAGTGTGTGTGTGTGTGTGCGTAGTTGAGTGTGGGTGTTTGCTCGAAAACAAGCATTTACATCCATTTATATCTACAATATAATTAAATTCGTTTACTCATGCATAATAGTAGCCAATGTCATTTGGAATATTTGTAAGTTGTTACTTTTTAAAAATTAACTATTTTTGATAGCATAACTTTCAACTAGAATATAGATTTCTCTCATTCACTTGGATAGGGCCCGGAAAATTTCGCTGATTCGATTACCTGCACGCTAGAATCCATTGTCCTATGCACATTCAAGCCCCGTCTATTCGTTCATTGACCGCTGTTCCACTGAGTAGCAGCTAGTGGACAAATGGTCGGGGCTTGAGTATGTATAGAACCGTGCATTCTAACATGAAGGTAATTGAATCCGCGATATATTTTCCGGGCTCTACTCATGGAATATACTTTTGGTTTTCTGGCACTGTTTTAACAGTAAGTCGCTGTACATGTTCTTTTTCTGCATTCCAGTTTTATTAGTCGTGTTACAATTGTGTGTCCCTTAGTTACTCGAGGGAGTGGATAGATTTTCATCAGCGCCTGACAGCGAGGTCTTGAGAGCTGGTCAGGTATAAGTGAGCTGCGGTTGAAAGAGGACCCGGGTACTCACCGTTCTATCTGCGCTGCTCAATACTCACCTTTATGTTAACCCTCACCAACGCTAACGTAATAGTTTTTCAGCGCTAACAAAAATATCTTTACTTTACTTCACTTGTTTGGTAAAGTAAAGTTTATAACAATCCAAACGTCATTCAGCAATCCGCACGGTCCGCAGCTCTGCTCATTGGTATTGGCGACGAGTCTCTCACGTGACTCCATCAACCAAAATAAGGTTATTGCTTATTGTGACTCCGTAATTCTCTGATTTGCCAGTAGAGTCACAAGACAAGTGAGAATTACCACATCCAATCACTGACTACGAAGCAGAGCTGCAGACGTCCGCCTTAAGAGGGCGTGGTACATAATTCAACGCTAAAAGCATTAATCTATAACTGTAGGTTTCTTGGAGCCAATTTTCGAAAATTAAACAATATCAATGCTAGACAATAGTTTTAGCCAGCGTTTTAAACAAATTTTTTTCCAGTGTTAAGAACTTCTGAGGCATAATCTCTGACGCCGGAACCTCGTGCATTTAACTGCGGCACAAGAGATCACGCGTAACGAATTAGTAATTGTGGATAAATGTTTACTCATAAAGTTGACAAATACCATTACCTAGGAGTGTCATTGAGTATTTTATCCATATTGGCTTCGGAAAAAGAGTAGGAATCAATTGACGTTTTCAGCGTTTATTTATCTACCACGCACTCTTAAAGGGGAAAAAATTTAAGGCAGTTTTCATACCTTATTAGAAAAACTAAGAAGTCAGAGTATTGGATTTCCATAATACAAATTAGGTTGACATAATTTTGAAGTTTATTGTTGCGATGTTAAACAAATTATGAGATGTATGAGAAAATGTAAGGTTTTTGTATTCATATTTGTAATAGAAGACACACATTTGTAAAACAATAATTAAGTTTTCACAGTAGGCTCCGAAATGTTTATACAAATATCTCGTACCGACAGCTCCAATAAACAAACCAGTGGACACGTTTCAGCTTTATAATACGTAGTAAGTCTATCGCTAGAGCCACGATTTTATGGCGAAAAGATTTTTGCACCATTTGGTTTCAAAGCCTCATGTTCACTTCCGCAACTGTGTTTCATGGCCAGTGATTGGACGTTTTAACTGTCACACGTCTTGAGGTTCAACTGACAAATCACAGACGTATTGCGTCACAATAGCATCATTGTTATTGGTGCAGTCAAATGAGGCGTCGTGTCTGAGCAAAACGCGCTGCCAATATCCGTGACGCAGAACTGCCGACGTGCACGCGAGACACTGAAACAATATGTTGCAAAAATCTTTTCGCGACAAAATCGTGGCTCTATATATCGCAATAGATTTAAGTAAACCACAACTATAGGTTCACATTTGCCTAATGGTGAGTCGCAATAAGTCCTCCACATAATAGCTCGTCTTTTAATAAAGTTGAATATATTATTAAAAACAGTAATAATATTTTTTACTTCGCGATACCGCAATATATTAAAAGGAAATAGGCAATTAATGATGTATTATAATACATAATATTGTTAGTTAAATAAATAAGTCTTCGTGCAAAGTGTGCCGTATTATATACGTCACGACTTATATAAATTAAATATTAAAATGTTTTGTCTATTTTCTCATAAGTTTAGGTTCATTTTCTTAACTTTTTTATTTCATTGATATTAACTTGTTTACATTATACTGACAGTAATTTGTGGTCATTCAGTAAATTTATTTTACTCTGGATGTTTCTGTAAATTTTATTTTTTCAT
>PNEQ01002315.1:63835-107267 GCA_003012365.1 Medauroidea extradentata | reverse complement strand
GCTACACGCACACACCCACATGCTACATGCACACCCCCACATGCAACACCCCAACACATCACATGCACACCCCTCACACATACACTACACCCCCCCCACAATACATCACACCCTTACACACACCATGAACCACCACGCACCTCCCCACACAACACAAACACACCACACACACAACACAAACACACCACCACATACACATCACATACACATCACACACCCACACAACACAAACACACCACTCACACTCACACAACACAAACACACCACACACACTCGCACAACACGAACACACCACCACATACACATCACATAGACACCCACTTCAACATATCACTACACCCACCACACCATCCACACCACACTCTAATACATCACCCCACCACAAACCACCAAACATCCCCATCACACCACCTCACCTCCACACCACTTCCACACAATCCTCGCACACACTACCATCCTCAGACACACACACACCACATTATTCCTTCACACCACATGCACACTTCACCACCCCTGTACACCCCCACAACATCCACACACACCTCACCATCCATACACACACCCACACACTACACACCCACATTACATATCCACACCCACACATATCCACATCCTCACCCACACCTTCATGACTCTACTCCTACATACACACATACCCACCCACACCCACATTACGCCCCTACGTTGCACACACCATACACATCCTACCACACTCACGTCCCACCACACACTCCCGACCCATCCACCCACACATCTCCTAATTCGACTCACACTGCTGCTCAAACACACACACACAAATTCCTTTTTTTTTTTTTTCTCCTGATGCTTAGAACAAGTGAAGAGCTTGCTAGAAAATTTTGCTGCGCTTTGAGCTGTTCGACAATCCTGTTGTGTACCCAGAGAATGTGTCATACTGGATGAAGAAATGTAGTAACATGCCCGTTCATCTTGGTAAGAATTAGACTTGTTTGCATACAGATCCCTCTGCCCCACAACCTCCACCCCTTCTTCCCCCTCCACCACCCCAAACTTCATTGTGACTGAATGCCCAATTTCCTTCCTTAGGCTTGGAAAAAAAAGCATGAACAAATCATTGTCTATTTTATTCACAAATTTTAGCCTTGCCTTATAATCACAGCCACTATTTAATGTTAATTTTTCCATAAACTGTAGCATTTTGAAGCTTTTTAGTTTTTCACTCATTTTAAATACAAAACTTTCCATTTTAGGCCATGGGTTCCTATTTGTGCTGATGCCAGTTTAATTTTTAAATTCCTAAAAGGGAGCAGCTATCACAAAACTATTACACATAAATGTTGGAAATTGTTTGTACTACCGTATTTGCCGGCATATAAGACGACAATTTTTACATATATTTGGCCCTCAAAAATTGCTACTCGTCTTATATGAGGGTGCAAAAATTTTTGGTAGCCAAAAATCGTTTGAAAGCTAAGCTGTAAGCTGTGGAGTTGTATGATGTTTCACGGAATTGCCTTTTTCGTCACAAATGAAAACAAGTGCCCCGTTTATTTTAATAAAATTTACGGTACAAAATTTTGATGAGCGTCATTCATAGTAAAGGACACTTCCTCGCATCGAAGCGGCGATCGATGCGAGCGCGTGCCGAGATACTTTGTCTCGCCAGCCCACAACTCTCGGGTGGAGAAAACGAGGATCTAGGTCCGCATGCTTTCATCCTTTGTCTCACAAGCACAAGACTCTCGGACGGAAAAAACGAGGATCTAGATACCGTACCACACATTCATGTGTCTACCGTCTAGTGCTAGGCTGGCGGACAACAGCGCACAAGAATGCGATGACCTTGCAAGCAGCTGTTGTTGCCCGGCGTTGCCATGTAGTGCGCGGCGTGCCTCTGTCCGGCGTTGCTAAGTCGCGCACACCTGCCGGTAAATGGAGATAATCGCCGGCTGCCGCCGTGCATTTCCTTGGCTCTTGGGTGCGCTGAGGCCAGTAGTAGCCAATGTTATTCGTTTATGTGTCTATTATGATGTTTAAATGCCGGGAATAAATGCATTGAAAATATATAAACTAAGTTTTATACGTTTCAGGCAAAGGAAAAAAATATTTTTCTGTCGGGAATTTCAAAATTAGTAATTTACTTTTTTTTTTCAAGATTTTGTACCTTCAAAATCATGACTCGTCTTATATGCTGGGTCGTCCTATATGCCGACAAATACGGTATGTAGCCTAATTTTGGCTAATTGTCAACTTAATGAAATTTGTTTAAAGTCAGTAACTAGCCAAAATTATAAAAAAAACTTTTGTTTTGGAAAATTAGGGTACAGAGTGGAAGCACTTACTATTTCTATACAACTGTTCCCTTTCATATTTTTTAATTAAAAAAACAATCAGGAACCAGTGACCTTGATATACCTCACCCTGAATGTTCGCTTTCAAATTTATGTCACGTCCTCTTGTGAAAAAATAACTACTACTTTACTACGAGAGTTCATAATAGCACAAAAAAATTGTAGTAATTAAGAGTTGTCGTAAGAACCGAATGTTAACCTAAACAAGCAATTTTTTAGGTTATTGACATGATTATTTGGGATGGGAATAATAACAGTACAGTTTACCTTTGTTAGTATTTCTGCTGTTATAAAACAAGCTGCCAAAAGTGAGACGGCATGAATTTATTTATTCCCAAAATCTCCATTAGTTTTTTATGTTTACTCGCTATGACATTGCTAAACATAATGTAAACAAAACAAAAAAAAGATGTCTTGTGAGGCAGTAACTAAAACTAACAGCACAGCTAGCTCACTTGTGATTGACTGAAATGAACAATGTTCCACCAATAAGACGTCTTGTGATTTGACAAACAAAAGAGTAGTGGCTGTTCAATATTACCCACACTGTGAAGTATTCAAAGCGAAAACAATTATGATTTCAGTACATGATCACAACTGAGTACAGTTTATTTATCCATTCCTACATAAATTTAGTCAAAATAAAAACCTATCATTAAGAAATAAAAATTTTTAAGTATAAAAATGATACAAGATGTTTATGAACTTACTATGGTTACAATGGGTAGTGTAAAACTTCAAATCCAGGCGTTAAAAAAAGTGATCCAAATGAAGTTTGCTTGCATGTGTTTCCGTGATTGAACAAACCTTACGTGTTCAAGAAACAACTGTAGCAGTTTAAGTTATGTAAACGTAACTTCTTAACCTCTTGCAGTATAAAATACACGATAAATAAATTATAATGAGTTTGAAACTGATTCTGCGCCGTCTTACTCCGGCCACAAGTTGCAAGCTGTCTTAAGTTCAAGGATGCTGAGGGAGGGATAGGCGGTGTAGTTTTATTGTCCTCCCTTCTTTTTGCGAGTGTCCAAGCAATATCTTATTTTTGTGCTGTCAGCCAAACCTCTTCTCACACTTGTCTACCATACACAGGATCTGGGCCCGAGCCACTTAGCAATGGGCCGCCGAGGATATAGGTGCTCACCCGGAGAATTTCACATTTTATAGTAGAGTTTCGCAGTTTATCGTGATAATTTTGCATTTGCGAAAATTCGGGGTCTCTAATTTTAAACATGCAAAGGTTGGTATTTTACATATTTTATGTACCAGATTCATTTAAAATTGGTAAGGCAAGTGATAACACCATTTAAGATTTAGATGGACTATTGAAACATTAACGAACTGACTTTCACTTGTTGCATTAGCGTCATAGACGCAACAATATGTAGCAGTGATTTTGGACTCTGCAAGCACCAAGTGCATTGCAACATCTTTGTGTTGATATGCTCACAAGTTCTGGTGAGCTTTAAATGAAACACAGCGCTGCTGTCTACTTCTAGCTGTGATTTTGTAGTGCTGCGATTACATTTACATCAGTTGATAGTTTAATACAATATTAAACATCCCAATTTGAGAAGTAACGTAAATTTTTTTGAAATACTCAGTGTTGGTACAGAATTTCCAGATCAAATTTCCCTGACTTTTTCAGGTTTTCCAGACTGAAATTGTGAAGTTCCAGTTTTTTGGGGGGAGTTAAAAATCACGATAATTTAACTTAAAGTGTTAAACTAAGTTAAATTTGCATGACTGTTTTTAAAAAAAATCTTTATACATGTAACTACTAAAGTTACTTGTGTTCAACACACTCAGTTATCAAAATCCAGAGAACTGTAATACGTTATAATTAACTGGAACTATTTTTAAAGTGAAATGCTAAGATTTGATTTTCGTAAAGTGAATGGTTGTACAATTGTCGAAAAGTCAATCGTGCAACCTGCAGCCATGAAGATGCGACTCCAGCCCCAAAGTCAACTAGACAATGACCGCAAATGCCTGCAAACTCACACTGCTAAGCCTACAGTTTGTTCTACAATTTTGAATTTCCAGTCACAAGAAGCAATTTCCCTGACTTTTCCCGGTTTTCCCTGTTTTCCAGACCTGTAGCAACCTTAAATACTGTAATTTAAAATGAATCATGATAGAAATAACAAGGTATCATGATACGTTAACGAAAAAAAGGAGAGAGATGTAACTGTAGTTATGCTACAGATTTCAAAATATGTAGTTGTCGAAAAATACACAGTCCTAATAAATTCTGTAATAAGCATGGCAGTGAGACATTTACTTAGACATTTACATAATTTTACTATTATTTTATTTTTGTGTCTGCTTTAAATAAAATTATTGCACATATACAGTACTTGAGAGAAACAGGATTGTATTTTAATAGGAGGTAAGAGTAGTTTTACATGCTTCATAACCAGTTAATTTTTTCATTGTGCAGTTTATGAATGAGTGAGTCATCTAATTTTTGAAGCAGTCTTAGTTAAGACTTATGCTAAGAATTGAGCAGCAGTGAGCAATGTCTGTTAGCCATATTTTTTTGCTGCAAAACAATGTGTATAAGGAGTGTGAATGTAAGTTGGAAAATAAAGGCAATTGGTTAAGAGCCATTTTTAATAGTCTTGTGTTGCACTAGTTCAACTTCATTCAGCAGATTACAATTTGGCACTAACATGCTCAAAATCAAAAGTACAATATTTCAATTGAAGATTCAACATCCTGAATGGTAACAAATTGAGCAGAACAAAAAGTGTGTTTTGAAATTGTTTTAGATGCTTCACTGCACATCTCTAACCTACATAAATTGCCACAGTAGTAATATGATGTATGCCATTATCAAGTTGCCTCTACTTTTCAAGTTACTTTCTGAGTAAGTAATAGGTTCAACATTAGTTGTCAACTGGTTTATTCACACAATATTTTGGCACACAAGCATTATATACACAGGGTATTAAACTGTTCAGTTAGTGGAAGGTATATACACTGTTTTAGTTAATGGTAGATTAGTACACTTCTGGCTAGCAGAAAATGGCATGCATTTAACATCATTTGCAGTTTACAGCAAGAAACTACAAGAGTAATACAGCACTGCCTGAATGCATGACATGGGGCACATTTTCCTGTGTCAAGCAGCATGTTACTAGCAACTTGTGAAACTGGTAAGTACAGAATTTCTACATGTTGTAATTTTATTTAAGTCATCCAAATCTTTAGCTTTTTAAAATGGTTTGTATGAGAAATTGTGTTCTTGTTGTGTATAGTATTTTGAGTCCAGTTAATTTAAGCATGTCTCATATGCACTGAGTGTAAGGGTTAATTTTACAATTTATATATATATATAGGTATATTTTTTCTGCTTGGTTTTTTTTTAATGAAAATTTGTTCTTAAGAAGGTGTGGTACATAATTCAATGCTAAAAGCATTAATCTATTACTGTAGGTTTATTAAAGCCAATTTGCAAAAATTAAACAATATCAATCCTAGACAGTAGTTTTATCCAACGTTTTAAACGAAATTGTTTCCAGTGTTAAGAACTTCTGAGGCACAATCTCAGCCGCTGGAACTTCGTGCATTTAACTGCGGCGCAAGAGATCACGCGTAACAAATTAGTAATTTTGGATACATATTTACTCACAAAGTTGGCAAATACCATTAGGTACATATCTAGGATTGTCATTGAGTATTTTATCCATATTGGCTATGAGAAAAGCGTAGGAATCAGTTGATGTTTTCGGTGTTTATTTATCTACTACACACCCGTAACGCTCATGTCTTGCCTCTTCGTTTGATTCTGGCGCCAGCCGGCCCCTTCTCCTCCTAACCGCCTTCCTTTCCCCCACCCTTCCTTCTGATTTTCCCTCCGTGACCTCTGTCGGTGCAGCTGTTTGCTTCTGTCGAGACTGAAAGCTGAAGTAAGCCAGTCTTATGCACACTTATTAGTTACAGCCGAGTGCCAGGAATCAAAGTGGTTAGTGATGATGTCTAAATGGAAAACTGTGATTATGTATCAGTCTGCAAGATTTTCGTGACCTACTTCGACTTGGTTATAGACAACTAACCTGTTGCCATCAATTTTAGAGTTTCTGGTTGGTATTGTTGCTGTGTGTCACCCTGAATTAAGGTATTTCACCATTTTTTCTTATGGCAAGGTGTGCCTCTGCTGTGTTGTCAGACATAACTTGGGTATCATCTGAAGCACATAATTTGTTGGACTGAACGGCCGTTAAGAGTGAGGGCACCGACTTATTAGACAACTCAAACTGCATAGTTTTCTACTACCCATTTCAAGTCTTAGTGGGGACGTATCAGGAAGCCAAACGCCGTACAAACTCCTGAATAATAGAGTAAATTAAAATGGAAGTAGCATCACAGGTACGAGAGAAAATTACTAATTCGGGGAACCCCAGAACAGGGTGAGAAAGTGCACAATAAAAAGAACATACCTATTTATCTCACTTTTTTCGGAACTTCCTACTTATACTGTACACACCAATGAATATTTGTTGATTCATCAGCAGCTACCAGTTTGCAACATTTGAAGAAAAATACGTAAACATATTCAATGTTATTTAACAGTCTGTACATTTTCTTTAAAAACCCTGAAACTTTCCTAGGATGACCCTACAAACAGAGACTTATTTACAGTTGGCCCGACTAGTTGAAATCCCGGTGGTGACTGGTGAAAATGTGGAGGACAATAGAGTGGCAAGACATGAAACTTGCCTTCTCATTGGTTGGCCTTGTTACATTAGGACAAAGGGTTTGGAAGTGCGATGTAATTTTTAAATAATGTTTTACTGCAGTATATTGCACTTTGCTTAGCTTTGATCAATATTTAATATTAATTTTTGTTTTTTTAGGATTTCTGGAATTGAAGTCGTTAGATCACTGATGTCATTAGATCAGCAGTTTACTGTACTTGCTAAATATTTGGAAAGTAATACTTTCAGAATGTGCGGGGGCTTCAAAGTAATCCGCCCAGCTCTTAGTGTTAGTAACAACATGTGATTGTAATTTGCCCTCTGTGAATAGGGTCCACCCATCCCACAAATCCTTGTATACCAATCTTTCACACTCAAGAGGATTGTCTTCAATAGAACACTAACTCTACCTGAGACCACGCAGCAGCAAACCGTTAACAGCTTTTCTAGCAAGACTGGCAAGATTCATTCCCTGCAAAAATAAATTCAAATTCCTAGACTAACGCCCAACACATACATGTGCCAACCTATTCTCGGGCAAGTATGATGAAACTTTTGTACGTGACGTCATATTTCTGGGATAAAATTATTGATGACATACTGTATTTGCGATTCAAACTTCCACTTGAAAATATCTCAACTTCCTCGACAACCGTTCAGGTCCCACGGTGTTCTGAAATTCATGTGACTACTCCAAGTCACAGGCAATATTTCTGGATGTAGAACTTACCCTACAAAATAGCAAAATTCAAACAGCCATTCACACCATCTTCTATCTTCAGTACCTTCTTTTTAACAGTTATTGTTTTTTCTACTCCAAGAAATTCTATCAATACAGTCTCGAAACCAGAACTAAACACATTTTATAACCGAGGTTACTCCAAAGCCAAAACTTAAGGCAGTAATACTGACATTTTCCTGGCTGTTCTCAAGATTGGTTTTCAGTTGGCAGCTTAGCTCGCACAACAGATTGTGTGCCGCAAAGTACCACCCAGCCTGCTCTCAGCACGGTCAACACATCCAGGATGTTCCAACTCTGCATTTACCCTCACTGCAGCACTTGTACTATAAATCAAACTTCCATTTATTTTCATAGCAGAACAATACCCAACACAACGCAGCTACACAATTGAGAACTGTATCTGCCAGCTACAATGCTTCCAGTTTAGTTAAGAATACATTGGCTTAGCTACAGAGACAGAGGACGAATGGGCAAAGGGCAGACACATAGCTAGTAATAACCACTTTCATCATATGCACATAACAGTAACCATATGCTGCACATGCAATCTTATTCCGTATCCCAACTTGTGAGTGAGATATTTTAGTCAGGGCTTAACATCGAGGTCTTTAGCACTGGTGAGGGGTGACATGAGGTGACTATGGAGCAGCACCGGAATGAAAGGTTGTGGGAAATGGGAGATCCTCAAGAAAATGCTCCGACCAACAGCATCGTCCAGCACGATTCCCACATGCAAAAATTTGGGAATAAAACCCAGGTCGCCTTGGTGGGAGGCAAATGGCCTGACCATTTGGCCACCATGGTCCCCCCTAACTGCAGACTTCTGTTATAACATCAGGGTGGTGAAGACCTTGCACCATCAAAAACAATAGTGCAGAACAGAAGTAATGGGAACTAGCAGATCGCCAAATCTAGACAACCATCAAGCTGCAACATATGACAGAACATGGTCTACTAACTTTAGTCTATCACTATTCTCTTCGCCACCTGAAGACACTGACTTGGCCAGTCAAATGTCGTGACTGTGTAGTAGTCGTCTGTGTTTTGCATTCATTCATCTGCAAGTGAAATTTGGTTAGTACATGATACTGTACTTAATGTTCTTAGCAAACTGTTAGTTTTTTTTTTTCCTTCCTCTCTCTCTGTTTTCATCTTATTAACTTAGGTTATAGATGAAACGGTTGTGGACATACACTGTTGCAAGCGAATGTTGCCAACTTGCAGAAAAATCCTACAGAAAAAATAAAAGCCATTATTAGCTGTAGTCAAGAAATCAGTAACATATGTACAATTTCAGAAAAGAGTAGAGTCGTTTTATTCATATAGACTGATGCAATAACACAAAATAATTTCAGTACATACAAAAGGCAGAAGCACAAGTACTGTACTTACGTTTTGGTACTTGACACACACAAAAATATAAGACAACACACAATCTCGGAAGCGCATATCGTGACGTTTTGCTGCTAGAGCAGCTTCCTCCGGCGAAGAGACATGGCTGACTGCGGTGTGGCTGCCGATGCACCGATGGTGATGCACCTAACGACCAACGGTTGAACTGATATGAGGTGGGAGATTCGAAAGCATCTTGTAGAGGAGGATGTGTAGGGGTTTGTGAGGAGATTCAGTGAAATGGTTGTGGGAAGCTGACTGACTGGGAATGTTATCTTATATTGAGACTTGGTGGTTTCCTGGATTTGGTGATGTATGTACTGATGAGCTAGTTCCCATCGTTTGAGTTTAGAGCTATTACAGGATGTTCACCACTCTAGTACTGTAGCATGAGTCAAAGTCCTTGTTATGATGGGCTGCATGGGCAGCAACTGGTTTATCCTGTGGGTTGGTGTCTTTACCTGCTATGGCTTTTCTGGTGTCTGCTCTGTGGCCATTCATTCTGTCTGAGAGTGTTTGGAGGTGAGGCCAATATATTCAGCATCACTGTATTCACACTGTAGATGGTAGATTAGGTTTTTGGTAGCAGAGCTGTAGCTGCCCTAGTTGGGGTAAATGTGATTCATTTTCCTGTTTTTGAATTATGTAGAGGGCTGGTGGATGGCACAGGAGCCACAACGTGGGTTATTGCAAGGATGGGAACCTTTGAGATTAGTTGTAGTGTCGGTAAGGATGGGAACCTTTGAGATTAGTTGTAGTGTCGGTAGCTGTAGAAGGCGGGAGTTTGGGGCGTACTAGTTTGTTGTGGAGGTTGTGTGGTCGTCTGAAACCAACCTAGGTGGTTTGGAAAGTAAGTTTTGGGTTTGTGGTGAAGAGGACAAGATTTTGTAGCCTGAGTTGAGAATGGATCAGAGTTTGCCTAGGCCTTCACTAATTTGAGTTGACAAGTAAAATGGGTGTAAATATTAATAATAAATTGACAAAGGGTTGAAGTACTCACAGGCTAGTACTTCTTGATAGTAACACACACAAAACATGATGAACACATCGCTGGCTTAAGCAACCGCACAACAATGTGTTCAGTCTTATACTGTCAAGAAGTACCAACCAGCCTGTGAGTACCTCAACCCACTGTCAATTTATTATTGGTCAACTTAGTGGCCAAAGCCTTCTTCACGGACATAAACATTGGCATAACAAGGAAAAAATCTCACAGCTGCTTTACCAGTTTCACTCTGTGGTATCTGTCAAAAACATGCCGCACAACATAAAAGAAATTGTGGATGTCTGTATAACAATTTTTACTTTCAGCTAGACAGAGCTACATACAAATTATTGTACAACAGTATAGTGTATATAAAAGTACTTAATTATCACTTAACTTTTTCGATCACCTGTGCAAAATACAATGGCGGTTGAATATACTGAAAATTTTTTATTATTTAGCTTGATTCAAGATCATAAGATCTAGGCTTGTCATTTTGCAACAAGATTGTCAGTTCACATACCCATGACTTTACTTTTCCATATTTCTGATTTTTTTATTGCATTCAGCTGTCAACATTTAAATATTTGACTTGATTACCTGCATCTTTGAAGTACACTTGCAAACCACTGTTCTAATGAATGAAAAGGTATTACAAAAAGCAGTCAGTCAGGTATCGTACAAATATTTTTTTTAACACATATATATATATAAAACATAATAATGTGACAGATATTACAGTGTGATATATGCAGCTATTAATAATTGTATAATTTCACAGTACAATAAACCCTCACTGCAGAATCTCTGTAGTGCAGTCTGTGCTCCAGTGTACTGTCATCACAACAGGCAAGTATTGAATCATAAGGTTTAAACTTGTGTTAGCCTAGCATGATGTTTATTTCATAATGTATTGTTCAAGTTGTGTCATTCAATAATACTTTACAATATGTCAACAAATAAAAGAAAATAAATAAATTAATAATGTAATGTTTCGTTAAAAAAAAAGTACTTGGGATAAATGTGATCAGAATGTATGATGAGGAAACAATGTACAAAACTATAAGTTTTTGGGCACAATTAATTTTGGCTACTTTTCATTTGTTGGATAAAATGAATTTGCCAAACTGTGTGATGGGGAAATGCCAAAGTCAGCTTGTGTTTGCCTTATGATCTTACACATTGATCAACATAATACAGTACACGCTTCAGAGAAGCACCCTGTTTTTTGCATGCAAGTTACTGGGACTGCTTCATGCTCTCCCAGAATGCAATGTTGTTGCGGAGGGTCCCGGGGGCAGGAACCGGTGAGACTGTGCCACTCTCGTCACTAGTATAGCCTGGTGTGGTGTCGTACTCATCCCGACGACGGGCGGCCAGGTTCCACTCACTGCCTCCAAAGCTGTGCACGTTGCGGTCCAGTGGTACTGGCAGGTTGCGTCGCAGTCCCTCCCGGAACTCCCGTGACATGCTGCGTGCTGTCAGGCTGTGCACCTTCCCACAACACAATGCACTTACAAGCATGGAACACATAAACTAGACTTTTGATACAGTAGATATATAGTAGGACCACCAAATAAACAAACAGTTAGAAAAAAACTGCAACATTTGTTTGGTTAATACGAACATCAAATTTTTAAATGATTGCAATAAAATGTTCATTTATTTAGAATTATCATAAAGTACATACTGTATAAGTAGTCCATTAATTTGAAAGAACATAAGAAAGCAGGGCTATGTAAACAAACACATTATCTATCATTCTTCCGCCATTTATGTGCTTTCCAACTGACAATCATGTCATGTCACTAGACATGTCAATAATTATTAAGGTATATAATTGCAATAAAATCCAAAATGTGTTGTAATTTTCATTTTGTTATTTTTAGATCTTTGACAAGTAATTTTTTTCAATACTGGCTGCACATTATTCCTACTAGGGTCTATAAGAATTAATTCATGATTAGTAGGGGCTGGAAAATGTTGCCAATTCAATGACCTGCATGGTAGAATCCATTGTCCTATGCATACTCAAGCCCTGCCTATTAGTTCATTGTCCGCTGTTCCACTGAGTAGCAGCTAGTGGACAAATAGTCACGGTTTGAGTATACACAGGACATTGCATTCTAACATGAAGGTCATTGAATCAGCTAAATTTTCCGGCCCCTAATGATTAGACATACCGGTACATAAAGAAATAAACTGCTTACAATCAGTGTTGTAGGATTTCATTATGAATTGAACAAGCTTTATCTTTCTGGCAGTGCTAATTATACACAACTACGTAGGAGACTATGTTAACGGAAATTTACTTCATCTTACAGTAATGAATAGTGTGCTCTACAAATGGTAAGTTAATGCAACCAATCGCGATTCAAGATTATTTCTTGTATACTTACCTAGGCAAGCTCTGAATTGTTATAACATTTAAGGGCACTGCCAAAAATAAATAAACAAACTAATAAGTTATACAAAATAAAATACGTACAAGCTGTATGCTTAAGTTTCAAGTAGTAGACTATCTGAAAAACTTACCTTGTACCACCAATAATACCGGTACTTAAAAAAGTCGTAAAGAATATTTATTGTGAACTACTGTATATAACAAAAGTTTGCACTCTCACAATCTAAATGGAAATAATATATGACATAAAGCATAAATAATAATATAAAAAAACATGGGTGGACCAACTTAAAATTAATTCGGTAATATGTGTTAAACAAGTACACTTTAATGCCCGGGAAATATATAAGCCTAAGACTTCTGTCCTTTTCTTTTGATAATATGTAAGCCTACATTTTTTCAGCTGATAGTTACGAAATTTCATGTGGGTTTGATATTAAATGATATAATTTAATCACTTAAAAAACTTTTATCATACAAAAATTATTTATTGAGTCAGCACTTTGAAAATGGCATGTTGCAACAAGAGCCATAAGTTTTAACCCACAGATTATGTTAAATAAACAGTAGGAATTTTTTTTTTTATTTTAGAACTTTTCTCTGGATTGATTACATGCTTCTTACTTTGCTAGTGTTATTAGTAGAAATGCCAAGGTGTCGGGCGGTCGTTATCAAGGCTCAACGTTTTTCCAGTTCCCGTCTTCCGAAACCATCTTCAGATTCCATTTAAGTTGGCGATTACAGGCCATGTATTTTAATCCTCGCATTGCAATACATTAAATACATGTACAGAATATTGACGTAACACCTTTTTAAGAATCACAAACACACAAGAAGCATCAGCTGACACTCGCAGCATGGCTGTCCTTCGTTTTGGTTACTGGTACAGGTTGACTGACAATGGCGTGGTTTTTTTTGTAAAATATAGTTACAGAAATGACACAGTTTTAATATAATAAAATAGTTAACTAACTAAAGCTGGATATGGAGCAGTGTTAGTGCTGTGCCGATCCAGATCAGCGATTTCTGATTCTGCCGATATTTAGCTGTATCGGTGGATCGGCCGATATCCGATGCAACTCCTAATATTTAGGTATCTGTGGATCGACTGATATCCGAGACTACATAAAAATTTAAGATAAACATTTTTTATTTCACGTGCATTAATACCTGTAAACATCCGCGTATCATTACTACATAATTTCCAAAATTAGCATTGCCAAAAGTGGAATGTGCAGCTGAGCACGCCTAGCACACTGCGACTCGGTACCGGCAGTAGAAGACGTACCAAGCCGGCAACACAGCAACAGGTGTGTCTGAAATGCCGTCACACGCAAGGCAAGCAGATGGCAGATGTCTAGCAGCATGCTATCGTGACAGAGGCATAGAGTCAAGTATTTTGAATAAATAGATACACTTGACGGGATGTATGACCTTTCTTTGGCTCAAAATTTAGCAAAAACGTCGCCGGCAATATAGATTCTTGCGCCCGCAACGACCGTTTTCGGAAGTTATTTGCAAGAATACCGCAACAAAGTTTATTGAAATGGTAATATTTTTCAGTAGAGTGAAGTATCGTGAATAAATAGGTAACAGTGTAAGCAGATATGTGACCTTTCTTTGTCTCAAAATTAAGCAAAAACGGCGCCGGCAATATAGATTCTTGCGCCCGCAACGACCGTTTTCAGAAGTTATTTGCAAGAAAGTTTATTGAAATAGTAATATTTTTTAAATATTGAAATAGTAATGTTTTTTAAATAGAATTACGTATTTTGAATAAATGATACTCTGGGCGTGCTGCAATGTTGTTGACTGAAATAGTAATTTATTTCAATAGGCACATAGGCTACATTGGTTGACATCTATGGCTTTTCTTCAACACGTCAGCCACAAACTTCGACGGCAACGGTAATTCTAGTTGGCACAACATACGTTTTGACAAAGCTGTTTGCTTCCTGGGACCTTGTCTTGGTAGCGAGAGATCACACACACGTGTACGATGATTTGTGTGCGCAAGGACCTATCTGGAAACGGGTTAGCTCAAAAATAACATAAACGACGTGTCTGCTGCGTCACTTGTGCCACTTTTGACCACTACGTAGTCACAGCTCCTGACGCTAGCTCGCTCAGCAGATGGGACGTGATGATAACACTACTCCCTTTGTTTCGTATTTCTTTCGCTTTCTAGCTCGGCTGGCTGTGTGAAAATAATCTGCTTGTATAATGATTCTACTCTGTGCGCGAGTTATTTATACACTTCACCAATGTGCATGGAGAGGGAGTTGGTACTCAGTTTCAATTTGTTCATCAACAGTAAACAATTACAAACATCAAGATGTTGATCATTGTAAATAAGCTTGGATAACGCACTCGCAGAACAACTTTAAACCTACACAATGCTGTTTCATATTTTCTTTTCACCGACGTATTCAAGTGTATCCACAGCTGTTATTTACAGTCGAGCCGATTGCGTGTGCGTGCGTGTATGTGGGCGCGAACGCACATGAGGGCTAGTGACACATCTGACGTGCTGTTGTCAAGTGTCGTACTGCCCTACGCCACGCACATCTGAGACATACACTCGACGTTTGGTAGTGCTTTCACTTGTTAAAAGAATAATGATTTATAAACATTACTGTGTATACATCATTAAATGACATTATGGTAATTATATTTAATAGCATTTAGTTAACAAAATGGAAAATGTAATAAAGCTTAAATAAACACGACATATAATCGTAATATCACAGGCACAAAGACAAACTGAAAAAGAGGTGAGCGAACTGCCTTTTTGGAATGGTTGGCTGGGTGGAGGGAAAGTGGTGGGCGGGTCGCTGACGGCCGGGGGTTGGGAAGGGGCATTCGGGCTGGCCAGCTGGCCATCGCGTCGTGCGGAAGGAAAGGGCAGTAACGTATATTTTTAGAACAAACATGCCATGTGCGGCAGTACATTTTTCGAGAAATAACTGCAAAAATTGGCGGCCATAATAAATGCAATGCATTTTCTATTTTTTTCAAATTAAAATTTTTTTTAGCAATTTTGTTCTTCAATTTTTCATGGTTCCTGGAAAAAGGGTCATTACTTCGAGAGGGTCGTTGTTCTCGGGGTCGTATAATCGAGAGTTGACTGTATTGTGCAAGAAATCGCATATTGTCAATTTGTGCAGTACGTAAATGCAAATGCTTATCTATTTAATTAAGATAGAAACAGTAACCATTTTTATTAAGATGTTAATTTACTTGTATTTGCATTGTATTGGCGTATCGGCACCGTATCAGCCGATCCACATTAGCAGCATCGGCAGATCGGTGTATCTGTAAAATTTGTGGATCGGCACAGCTCTAAGCAGTGTTACTCCAAAATGTGTACTTATTTTTTACATACTTGTAAACTGCAAACTATTTTCAACATCGGCATTGGAAGTTAACAGATTTGTTGTTCAGGGCTGCCACTAGTGCTTCATCAGTCCATACAGTCAAAACCAGTTGTTCTAAATGGTGTGTCATTCAGGTGTGTGTTAAAAATAATGGCAGCAGCATCTGTCAAAATACGGAATTCTTATATTGTATGGACTGTACCACGTAGACCCATGCTATGGAGCATCATCAATACAAGTCCCTCCGCAACGCCTGATGCTACATTCTCTTCCTTTATCATATTCCCCCCCCCACCCCCACACACACACACACATTATTTAATTCTCTGAGTCTGCTTCCCAGTTATTCCTTTCACGCCCTAGTCCAAGGTAACAACATTACGTCTGGAAGAGACATGGCGCACCACCGGTACATATACTTCCTGCATCGCAGAGCAGCAGAGACCTGAAAATATGGTTGCCACCCCTCATGCCTGCTTCATTCACTCATCAAATTGCACATTCCCACCTCCATGACACCCAGTCAATCCAGAGATCCTTCATCTTTGACACGCCCATCAGCAGGCGTATAAAATATGCAAATTTTCACAGAACATTTCAGTGGTGTATTATCGCTCTTGCCCTGCTGGCAAGCATCCCTGCTCAAGCAGTTACCTCTGGCTACAGCTTTCTGCATGGAGTATTGAGTCTGATCACTCTTGCCATGTGCCTCGCTATGCTGGCAAACGTCTCCTTGCTGTAAGTAGTTACCCCTGCTATAACCTACTGTTCCGGTAGTTGTTTCTACAACTCTTCGTTGTGCCAGCCCTTTGTCACAGCGTTGACCTCCCTTTTTTCTTTTAATTATTCTCTCTTCAAATTTAAAGCCACCGGCAAGCAGCTTCTATAGAACACTTCCCAACCATATTTCTTTTGTTCTTTGTTCACACTTTTTGCTCCTTGTACATTTCTTGTACTCACAGTCCTAGTAATGTCTCTTTTCCAGTATCCTGCAATTAATGGGTTGTTGTGAATGTAAGTAAAGACTCTGAGACTGGAAAACTATCTTTTTTAGTGGGCAACCACCTTATCTATCTTGTCAGCTGGTACTCCTGTCACTGTGGGGTGTATTGAGCTGGCCCACCAGTGATGGCTTCCTTACCGGCATCCGCCCCCAGCGCGTTAACCAAGCTGGGATAACACCTCTACTCCAGGAGCATCAGGCTATGTACTGGCCACAGCGCCCTACTTCTTCCATGGTTGATATTGGGGTAACTGCTACGAAGGGCAGAGTGCGCCTCAACAGATCCTCACTCATTGTTTGGTTGCATTCATGTAACAGGTTTTTTAGGGCCAAGAAGATACTCACATTTTTCTTCTATCTGCAAGTAAGGGATTCCCAGGGTGAGGGCAGGAAAAAGAAGGTTTTATAGAACCGAATTGTCCACACTGGTGTGAGAGATTCTAGCTTTACCTAACCCCTACACTGGAATATTCTCCCTCCAAAAAGACTGTGCCACAGCTGAACAAAGAGGGGAGAGTATTACACCTCCCAAATCTGTCCCGTTACCACCTCACCCTAACTCACAGACCACGTCAGGTCCGTCTTCTTCTTGCCAAAGCAAGATATCTGTAGGACCAACCCCTCCACTGTTCCCGACAGCTCCTGACCAATGAGGCTATGGACTCACACCATTACTCCGGCCTACTGCACTAAAGCCTCCAGCTTTTGGCTATAAGCCTAAACCTCACTGGCAGTAGCCAACCAGGCCCCCACCACCCTAGGTTAATGACTGTTCTTTTTCAGCTGATCTATCTTAACTGGTCTAGCTTTCTGGCCCTCTTGCTATCTCAAACATTAAAACATAATGCTAGCTTCCCTTCCATGGGAAGGTCTAGTCAGCGACCAGTCAGCCCTGTAGCCAGGGGAGCATCAACCTAATACTACTAAGTGTTCTGTATTGAACTAAGTGTAGAACCTGAATTTAAAAATTGTAGCAATTTCTCCAAAATGTAAGGGAATAATTAAAATGATAAGAAAACAAACTGTCCAAGAATGCAAACAGTCCAATAAAATTAAACCACTGACAATTTTGCTTTCCCTAGCAATTAAATATCATAATTGTTTTGCTACTCTTTGTTAGGATATACACTACAACTTCAAAACAATTACATTAATGTTCACAGCTTAGAAGTATTTAGACACACTCTTACTTCACAACACATTTTAGCATTCCTCTCTGCTATAGGGCACTGTGCAGTCATAAATGTTTTCTATTGCTGCAAATGTGAGTGTTAACGTCAACAGTTGCCAATTGTGAAATTTTAATTCCAAGTACATATGTTTTAAAAGAAAACTAAATGTGGTAATTGTACACTAGATAACATGGAAACTCTGGTGCCATCTTGCCCATTGAATTTTCATTCTCCAGTTCACATGTTTCAAGTGACTGACACAGAATCTTAGCAATTCAAATATAATTAACTAGCGTAATAATAGTATATTTTCATAATATATTATTAATTTAAAGCAGTGCAGCTTCATATTGATTACTAGGTCTCAAGTATCAGTATTAAACTATCTAAACAATGATGTGGTAAAAAAGAATTCAAATTTAAACACTTCACAAATCTAAAGTCTCTCAACATCAATGTTTGGACATGTTTGCTTGTATGGCTTGCGTAATAAAATTGACTTAAGTCTCTTGTGAGATGACTATGCTGGGAGGGATTTTAACAGTATGATACTGTATACAGTAAATCCCAATTTTATATGAACAGTGATTATACTATGACATTCTCAGGGACCATTAAATATTACAAAAATATACTAACTAATAGAGAAATCATAGCAAAATTTTAAGTTGTATTGAAAATGGTTACAAAAAAAATATTACCAAATTCTTGAAGGTAGGATATTAAAGTTGTAGTGTTACAGATATGAATTGGCAAGTTGCAATAAAAAGGGAGAAAGGGAAAATGGGAAGACAAAAATTCACTTAAAAAAATGTGGCATTGTTGGTTTGAAGTGAATGCAACACTACACGCCTGTGCCAAGTTAGGCGACACCTGATAATACAAACTTCATTTTTACAAACTGCAAAAATTAAGATGTTTCAGGTTTGTATTAACGAGGTTCCAATGTACGTACTGTACATAATTACCCTGGAAACTACCTAAAGAATTGCAGTACACGCTATGCAAAAAGTCAATTAAATTTGTTGGTAGTAGTACTGTAGTACCAAAATATGCTTCTGCAAGTGTGACAGTTTTAGATGGCAGTCAAGTTCTGCTTCTTTGTAAGCCTATCAGGTACTACCGATAAAAATGAACAACTTTACAGGACCACAGAGACTGAAATAGTAAACAGTGTTTAGTTGCCGTAGCAGGGAATATTCTTGCTTGCTAGTGCAGAAGCCACTAGAGAAGCAGTGCTCTTGCTTAGTAGCAAGCTAGTATTGAACTGTGCGAGCACTGCAAAGCATGTGTCGTGAGGGGAGAGGGAAAAGCTGCGCTAGCTATTACGGCGTGGCTACGCACCCGGTGTTAACTACCTATCACTAGTTGTCCAACTGCGGTGCGCGTGAGAAGCAAGGGCGTCGTGCATAGTCAGTGCTGTGTCAAATCAACAAGAATCACTTCTCACTTGAGGTTACTACGGTTCTATGAGGACCTGCTAACCTGCCGCAGTGGCCTGCTCGGGACAGCCAGCTGCCGCGAGTCTGCATCCTGCGGGCTCTTCTCTTGGCGCTCTCGGGGAATGATCACCACATCTTTGGGAGGAGAACGTAAGTCTGTCATACTCAGCCGGTGTGATGAGTTTGAGAGCTGCATACAAAAGTCAAACAAATTACATTAGTTAATGCTACACATACGAAACATTATACTGTACTACTACCTTGAAAAACTTAAGTGCCTATTGCCAACATTAATAGAGCTGGGCCGATACCAATCACCGGTTATGATAATCGGCCGATTTTGCTTATTTTGCCGAACTTAATGATCGGCAAAATATTGCCGATTATTTAAGCTGATTAGTGGTCATTTCTGATATTATTAAACTTTGTATTTATTTTTAAAACGGCCGAAACAATACACGTATTGGTGATTTAATTGTTCCCAAGCTGTTATTTAGCGTTTGTTAAGAATGTTTGCTCTTAACCTTCAAGGTTACCGCCATTTTCTCAAAAATATCGTACCGTGTTCAAACAAAACAAACTAGTATTATTCGTCCATCTCCCGCACAAAAAAATAGTTTTGATTCCAAATTTAAAAGAAATAAAATAGGAAATGACTAAGTTAAACTACCTGTGATGAAAAACTGTACTTAGCAGAAACATGCAAACGACGTTTGTGGATGCTTGCAAAAAAAAAACTCTCGGATGGATGCATTCACAAAAAATTTTAAATACAACTCTCTCGGTATCCATATCAACGTTCGACATAACTTCACGGGAAAATAATTTCACATTATTTTTCGTCGTCTATTAGACACGTTTTCTATTTGCTATACGTGATTGACGATTATCGTAACTCTGACTGTGTTAGTACTGGTTGTGGTTATGTAAACATTGCGGCGAGGCGCAAAGTAATGGCGCTAGTAGTCACGTCACAGTCACTTGTTTTGCAAACAACTGAATCACGATGTCATATCCGCCGCCTACTGCACACGGAGTGCGGAGTTCAAAGATTTGTTTTTCTGTAATAGCAACGTATTTTAAATTTTGTGCAGTGAAAAGTGTGGGTTTACAGATACTCGGTTAGGAAATCATGTTAAAAAAAAGTAGTTTTGTCTGGGAGTATTTCACTGTTCAGCCGAATGATCAATCTAAAGCAAAATGTAATTTTTGCAACATTAACATTTCACGCGGAGGTACCAATGTACGAGGATATAAAACGTCAAATTTGTCTAGACATTTATTGACTTTTCATCCCAAAGAAATAAACAGTCGCATGAAGATTTGACATGCCGATTACAAGTGTCTTCTGGAACAACAGAACTAGTTGGAACAAACAAGGAAAGCAGTGATTCTACAAGCAATGAAAGAACACCATCAACCAGCAGTGCTTCTGCTACAGGGAGTGGGCAATGTGGACTCTCAAGAAAGTCTGTTTACCACCAACCTAGTATTTCTGAAATGTTTCACAAGAAAGCTGAATTCCCTGCCGCTAGTCCTAAAGCTGTAAAGATAACACGACTGATTGGAGAAATGATCTGCAGTGATTTACAACCATTTCGAATTGTTGAAGACATTGGTAAGCATTTGTAATTTTTTTCTTCTAATTTTTCCATGTTTAGGCCCTTTTGTGTGTGTAAACTTACATAGTCAGGTGATGCAATGTCACAGTCCGAACACTAAACACGTGTTTTGTTTAGGAGTACCTAATTAGACACCAATAGCCTATAATTGTCCTAATTCCAGTTTTTTTCATGGTTTTATGAAATCACTTCAGACAAACATTGCAAATTTTTCAAACCTTTGGTTAGGACTGATTCTCTAGAATTTATCTTTATAGTGTTTGCTGTTAACATGCTCAAACAAACTTGGTAAATAAAAAGAAAATTTGTATACAGGCTATAGTTTTAAAGCTGTAAAACAAAAACTAATAAGATTGTCTTTTTCAATTGCAGGGTTCAGAAATCTCATTTCATACCTAGAACCTCGATACAAAATGCCTGATAGAACTACTTTTTCGAGAACAATAATTCCTGATTTGTATAATGAAGTCCATGAAAAAAATAAGAGCTAAATTATCTAAGGTCTTGTATGCCAGTTTCACCCTGGACATGTGGTCATCCCTTGCAAAACAGGATTACATGTCATTAACTGTGCACTTCTTTGAAGATGATTTCAGCAGAGAAGAACTGTGCTTGGAAGTGGTTCCATTTACCCACACACATCACACAGCAGTTAACATTGCAAGTTTTCTCAACTCAACCCTTCAGGCTTGGAATATTGACCAGAGCCAAATTCACTGTGTTGTTACTGACAATGCAAAAAACATGATTTTAGGTATGAAAGAAGCTCAAGTGAAACGTGTTCATTGCACAGCTCATACTCTGCAACTTGTCATAAACAATTCTTTGGTGTCCCAACGGAATGTATCCGACATGTGCGCACGTGCCAGAAAAGTAGAAGGCCACATTCAGCGTTCAATTGTGGCAAACAAAAAGCTAATCAAATTCCAGAAGCTCAACAATCTGCCAACAAACAGATTATTGCAGGATGAGGTAACAAGATGGGACAGTACTTACCTAATGCTGCAGCGTCTGTTTGAGCAAAGGAAGGCTGTAATGTTTTTGCTACCCGAATTTAATTTGATGGCTGATCTCTCATCAAATGACTGGAACCTGATTGAAAATTTGCTACCCTTGCTGGAGGTTTTCCACCGTGCCACACTTGCTCTAAGCAGTTCACAGATGACAGTTTCAGAAGTAATTCCTATTGTTAATGGACTCAAGCTTGACTTAGAAGAAATGTCAGGATCAGGAACAAGTGTGAAACACATTGCAAAAACCATGCTGTTCCACCTCAACTCATACTACAGTGCTGTAGAACAGAATGATTTATTCGCATTTGCCACGATCATGGAACCTCGATTCAAAACAACTGTATTCAGTGAAGCTGAAGTTGCAGAGGCAGCAAGGCAAAAACTTTCAAATGTGCTTGCAGAAGTAACCAAACAAACAGATAGGACAGAATCCAGAGAAAGTAAAGTTCCAAAGGTATCTGTAGGCTCTCAATCAATGGTGTCTGTCTACAGTAGACTGATAGCTGCAAAAACACAAGAACTCTCACACAAAAGTTTTGTGACTTCTCCTTATCAACAGCTACAGCAGTATTTAGCAGAACCTTTGCTTAGTACAGATGGAAGTCCATTTGCTTATTGGAAGATAACCCAGTACAATGCCTTGAAGAAGCTGGCACTCAAGTACCTGACACCACCAGCAGCATCTAGTGCTTCAGAGCGTCTCTTCAGTACGGCCGGCCTTGTTTGTGACAGGAAGAGAAGTGCACTAAATCCCGAGAAAGTGCGCATGTTGGTATTTCTGAACAAGAATTTGAAACATCTGGGTGTAAAAGGAAACTGAAAGTTTCATAATTGACACTTTTGAGTAATTATATTTTTGTGATTGTTGTTTAACAGCTGATTTGCACAACCTTTGAAGTACCCTAATTTGTTTGTAGTGATAAAGCAACCAAACGTATACAGTGCACTCATCATATAGCTAATTTAAAATGGATAGTTTATATACAAACATAGTTTTGAATACTTAATAGTGCTGGAGTGTTAATATGTGAAACTACAGAAACTACCCAAACAATTATCTGGTATATAAATGCAAAGTTGCAGTTTTTTAATTTATGACCTTCTGTGTTAGTGGTGAACAATGCATTGGAAAAAGCACAAGGATGCATGATTTTTATTGTGAAATGTTTGTTTAGTAACATACATGGTTAATTATAGCATTGGGATTCAAGTGTGTGTGTTCATACCTATTTAAATTGTTAATTTAATGCAACAAAGTTGCTGGGCCAGGTAACATATTTCAAATATTTTTAGTTTACCTATATATAATGTAAAAATTCAATTTTTGTGAATTAAATCAAAATATAGAGGTC
This sequence comes from Medauroidea extradentata, assembly GCA_003012365.1. Classification (NCBI taxonomy): domain Eukaryota; kingdom Metazoa; phylum Arthropoda; class Insecta; order Phasmatodea; family Phasmatidae; genus Medauroidea; species Medauroidea extradentata. The sequence continues at coordinate 83,730 of PNEQ01002315.1, read as the reverse complement.
ATTGGAAAAGCTCTAATCGGCTAAGAAAATCGGCATCGCCATAATCGGCAAAACAGGTAATCGGCCCAGCTCTAAACATTAATGGTTTCATTTTAAGTTTGATTTTTTTCATTTAAAAATGCATATCATTTTAAAATATGGAATTTTAACTGCAGTATTCCTAGTTAGTAACAAAATAACCATTATAGGGTCTGGAGTACTGTTTAAAATCATAAATAATCAAAATTTTGGTGTTCTGATCTTTGTTCACCAGGTCATCACAGTTTGAATTTCTTGAATGAACATTTAAATTTTAAAAGTTACACTATGCAGTGGCATAGCATGATATTCCATTTTACACAGAAACTAAAATAATTAAATAGGGGCACGGAGATATCTCCCCCAGAAAAATTAAAATTTAAAGTCAAAACTAGCCCTGTTTTGACTTATTCTACATGTTTTCGTTGTGTACAAATATTAAATATGTAGCACTATTGTTTACATACAGTACTTGTTAAAAGACCATGCAAAATTACACTAAACAAACACACATAGTTTTATAATAACTCATTATTTCTAAATGTGGCATTTCATAACCGTTTCGTATTAACGTCTGCATCTAATAATATTTTAATGGAGTGGCAGAATTTTCACGTGTAAATGCTCTCATGTTCATATTTTGCTAAGTATTTGAACCAGAAAAATGTAATAGAAAGTTGCTTTAGTGCTTGTGGCTACAAAGTTTACCTACAAGGATCTTCCAAATAATAAAAGTGCAGTGCTAATATTTTGCTAAAATAAAATGTGTGCTTTAATTTCCGTAGGAGGATTTAGTTATCTATGTTTATACTTGGCTCTCGTTACTACTGTATACTATTAAGTTACAACTGAAACATTTTTTTTTAATAATTTATATTTATTTAATGTGATATAAAAGTTTGTGTTATTTAGAACCATATCTTTGCAATAATAACTTTTAGACTTTTTTATATTTTATTTAACCTAAATTTTTGTAATGCGAGATCAAATGTGGCAAACAACATAAAAAAAATGTAATGTGCTGTCCAAAAAAACTATTACGTAAATTAACTCTTACAGGACTGGTGTTTAACTGTCTTTATAAAATTACTCGAGTCAGAAATACCTTCAGTGCTCAATTCTGAATCCTTTGTTGTTCTACACACACTAAGCACACACATCCGAACATGTGGTTCTTTGATGCACAGCCGCACAACACTGGAAACTTTCATACCACGAAATGTTCAGTGTACACTTGTGACTTTTGGTTTATTTTTTGATCAAAAGTTTTGGAGTTGGGCATTTACCTTTCAGTAAACATTGTTCTTCAAAATATGACTGTGAAATAGAAGTCATAGTCAAGAAATCTAATAAATTTGTATGTGGTTTTTACCAGATGAGTGCTTTACGAGTCACAACAACTGACGAACCCTGCTTCACAATGTGATTACTTCAACTGAAGTGTGGAAAGTGGGAGATTACAGCACCAAGACATTTAACATGAAAACTGTTTGGGACAATCAGTCCCACCGGCCCAAGAAAATGAGAGACCAGTGTTTACTAGGTCCCTCCATCTTTTGGTACATAATTGCCATTTACTTCAGTATATGGTTGTTATGATGCAGAGAACATCTTGAAAAGCAAGGGGGAAAACTAAGCTTGCACTAACTTGCTACTGTCTAAACACAGTTGGCAACTGTGTGGCATGGGCAAGAACAAGAGAGAGGGTTGGGGAGGAGGGAGGGAGGGAGGGAGGGATGGATGGATAGATGGATGTGACGAGAACAGAGGATATTGTCGATCAATGCAACCTCTACACTGGCGTTGTGTGCATGAAAACATAGCAAAGAGAGGTTATTGTTTGCACATATTTTCCTCTACCCTTATACATAACTACAAACCACTCAAACCATACGCCTGGCCTAGCTGGTGTTGCTCAGGACCAAGGGGACAAGAAGAAAACAGCCACTAAGCACACTTTTACTTCATTGATGTTAAAAAAAATATCAGTATCATACTGTATTTACTTGTGTACTTAACATTATGTTTTTACTCTTTACATGAAAAACCCTTAAAATGTGACAGTAATTTCCAAAGTAAATAATAATTTAATGTCTTATATTTACTTTTGTGCCACCTTTCATAACAAAAAAAAAAAAAAAATCAATAGGTATTTACATCGCAGACGCCACAATATGTATCAGCTAGATACGTTAAGTATTGGACCGTAATCTGGCTGTAGGCTTTCTAATTCGAGATCAAAAATTAGATATTTCGTATAACTGCTGTTTTTAATGTTTTGAATATTACAAACAAAACATGTAAAATACAAATGCAATGTGAAAATATTTAAAAATGATGGGTCATGGCCATGTGTGAATTTAGATGATAATGCTGTATCTAGCTTAGCGAAACTCCCATGTGGCAGCCTTTTAATGAAACACTTTGGCATGTCATTGCTCAACTTGATGATGTTTGTAAGCCAATTAGCAAATATGGTGGCATGCATGTTAAAAGTTCTCTTGTGAAGTGGAAATTCAGCTAAAATTCATTTGCGATTGTGATGTTCCAACCAAGGGAAGTTCCCATACCTATTAGCCTTTATGTTAAGAAAATTAGTGTTTACAACTTTCATCTGTAATGATTTTGTGTGGTTTAGTGGAAGAAAATGCAGTCTGGTATTATTTATGCCACCAAAAATCAGAACAAATTAAAAATAAAAAATTTTATCTGTTTATATACATTAAATTTTAATCATATACATCAAATAACTCATCCAGATATCTTAGATCTCACAATAGCCAATGATTTGTCTCGCATACTTCAACAAATGTACGTAGTGTACTTGTTCCCTTGGTTGGAACATCACAGTCATTCAAATTAACTACGTATTTCAGAACAGTGTGATATTCTGAGAAACGAAAGTATTCAGTAGTGTATGCTACTAGTCTTTTTTTTAAATTTGTAATTGAACGGGTCCTTTGGTTTTGTTCGTGCTATGTTTTGGAATTGGGTTTCAGAGGTGGTGTGGCAGGTGCCCATATTTGGTTAGGGTTGCCTTAGGTTGGAATTGATTGTGGAAGTCTCTCTTTCCTCTCCTGTGTCAGGTGCGCTGCCTTCGTTCTCCATTTGACTGTCGTGCCTTTCGCTCAAGTGGCCTTCAAGCAAATTTAATGGCATTGGAGAGCGGGGGTGCTCAGCAGCAGGGAGAGTGGGTGGGAGGGATGGTAGGCAGGCTTGATGAAGGAGTGTCGAGCGTGCCTCGTCCATTCCGTGTGAGCTCTCCTCGGCTTTAGACGATGCCATAAGAGGTGCGCCATGTGCAATTAAAGTTCACCTCTGCAATTTTGCCGATTTTTGGCCAAGTCTGCGTGGTGGTACACAGATGCCTCAAGTTTGGAGCCTTCACCAAGAACTGAAAGTTCTAGAGCATCGCTGCAAACTCATTTACACAGTCGCTGAAAACGAGCCTACAACCAGAGCGTGCAATGGTAACTATTCGAGGTATGTTACGGTGACGTTCGTTTGGATCCTACTTAGATGACTGGTCATGAAGAATTTGCGTAGCGAGGAAGTTGCCAAATAATTCTGCTACTTGTTAGATTTGAGATGGCTTGAAGTTCTTAATATTTGTGTGTTTTGGGATCACATTAATGGAGAATGAAAGCTTCGGGAATTAAAATGTACAAAGAGTGAATTAAAGTTACTACTAGGATTGAGCTAGCATGATTGGATTGCCTTAGGAGGAATTTTAGGAAATATAGTTTTATATAAGAGTAAATGAGTTTTAAATGCAAGTGTTGTGTTGAAAAGGGTGTTGTAACGTAAATTGTAATGTTTGAAGTGAAGCGTTTAAATGTGTATAAAGTCTTTTTTTTCCAGAATTCTCATTTTCTCATTTAAGCAACCTTTGTCACAGTGCCTATTAGGCTAGATTGTTGACTAAATAACTACACACAGAGAAGATATGTGTTTCAGACATTTTGAATTGTGGCAAATATTTTTTATGGGTCATTTACAAGTGCACTGTCTTTTAATTCAAAAGAAAAGATTAACAATGTAAGTTGGCTAATTTGCAGAGTAATTAAATCAACACTTATTTTGTAAAATAAGAGTGTAAGAAACTGTTTAACTACTTTAAATATGGAAAATTATTTGGGAGGATAAAAAAAAAATACAGTACATATGTATGTTCAGTTGTTAAATACAAATTTAACAGCAAGATATTTGGGAGAGATTGTCTGAATAACCTCTAGAAAAATGTTGGTGGTACAAATTACATTATCAATGCCAAAGTCTGTAAATTTTTAAAACATACACTACAATACTTTTGTATTCTTAACACTTGAGTATTCTATTTCGCCTTCAAATAAAATTTAAGCGTGTTTTAATTTTCATACTAGGAGAACAAGTAGGCTGAACAGTGGAACATTTGTTTTGACTTTAGGAACTAACAGAAAACTTAACTGCTTACAGAAAAAAGTCAGCTTACAGGATATTTTCAAAATGTTTTACCCCTCAGTGCTACACGTCATACTAGTTTGAATAGTACCTAGTTTGATCTTGTTGTTTTGAATGAAAATGAAGTTGTCAACTGCAGTCAGAAGCTCCAGGTTTATCTTATCATGATTAAATGTCTTTAACGTATTCTGTAAGCTCATCAAAGTTTGAACCCAAAATAATCAGTTATAGAGATATAAAGAGTATTAATGTTGATAAAATGTAATCAGCTGCAGAGAATTTACAGTGGCAATCTTTAACAGATGTGGCTACCTACCATAGATGAAAAAGTACATCATTTTATAGGTATTTCACGATAAAGTGAGCAATTTTGAAGCTTTGGTTACGTTCTTTTAACCTTCATCCAATTTTTATTTTTCTGCCACTTTGTAATGTAAGCATAGCACCCTAAGTAACAAAGTGTATAGATTGAATCGTACTCAAAAGACACCATCTAAGACCACAATAATTTATTGCTATTCTACACAGGCATTCTCCAAAGTGCTCACGTAACCCAAGTAAGCCTAAGACAACTTTGTCCATGGTTCAACATATCAGATACAGTACATATAACTGTTTAATAAATATATTTGGCCACTGTAATAGGCATGTGTTAATTAATAATACAGTAACTGATTATTCTAGCAGATATTACAGGGCTCCCACATGGTCTTTTTTTTATAAAGATATTGGTTTCTTTTTTTTTAGCAAAGTCACATTTTTGTTCCTTTTTTCACTAAAAGTCTCTTAAATGTTCTAAAGTGATGATGGAAACCATCCACGTTATTGTTAAGACTACACTGATGACTAATTGATTGCTCGTTTTGCTTACATTTTGTATAGACTGGTGCGGAACAACTGTTTTGCGATAACTATCGATTATTGTGTTGTTTGCTCTCAATTGTTAGGCTTTGTCCGCTGAATGCAGTGGCAACTGTAGCGAAATTCTGTTACATAGCTACGCGGAATTTTGACCTTGTGGAGATGTAGCAGCGAAAACCGAGAAACACAGATAATGTAGCGACTTTTTGATAATACTATACAAGTATTTGTTTCTTGTGTAGCTGAATATAACAAATTTCATTAAGTATGTAGCGGAATTTTCTCTGTTCGGGTTGGCAACACTGGCTGAATGTGCCCATTGTAGTTTTCCCATCCCGCCATTGCCTATGGTCTCCGTTTTCGTTTATTGTAATATTGTTTGTCTACAACACGTTTCCGGTTGTGAATTATAGATCAGGGAAAGTTACATATGTAGTAAATGAATTATTATTTGAAGTTAGCAGAATATTCTTTTAACAAAATATGTATATAACCTGCGTTTACTTGGTGATTTTGACTCTGAAGTTGTTTTTGCTGTGCTCTGTATCGTACCATGGTTTGCAGTAACGTCTCTGCATATTTTGTGAGTATAAAATTGTACCTTTCTTCTCTGATTATGTGTTATGGCTATTATCAAAACAGTCGTGCAGGGGCGATTTTGTAACTATGGCCATTAGGCACAGCAGCCCTTTGAGGTTTCTGACTTCTTAATTTTGTGAAGTATTTTATCTAAAATATATGTTTGTCTAAATTTTCAAGATTTTGAAACCTTGGGTTATATTTTCTATTCTTTCTAGTTAGAAATTGCAATGGGGAAGTGCCAGTATAAAACTGAGTGGGGTGAAAGGAAGGACCCCAAAGGATATGTCATCAAAGAATGGGGCAAAAAGTATTCAGATGATGCAATGTTCTGCTGTGTGTGCACTAAAACATTCAGTATATAAGGGCTTTGCAGCTGTAATACAACATGCATCCTATGATAAGCATAAAGCAGCGTGTCGTAATAAACTTGATACACATCAACTGAAGTTAAGTGTAGTTCGCCCATCAACTTCACAACCATCAGAGGGATGCCATAATGACAGAGACACTGCAGCAAACAGTAATAGTTTAAGAATATATAGTGCTAGAGAAAATGCAAGTATTGTAGAACTCATCTGAGTTATGAAATGTGTGCAATCGAATTATTCATTTGATTCCTGCAACAAAATTGAAGATGTATTCAGATTTATGTTTCCTTCTCCAGATGCTGTCCCTCAACAGTTCTCACTTGGTGCTACTACAGCTACATATTTATTGACTGATGCTTTGGCACCATATTTTAATAAACAGGTACTTGCTGATATGGTAGATACTTTCTATACACTGTGCTATGATGAAACATGTAATAAAGCAGGCATGAAAGAGCTTCAGTTAGCTGTAATATATTGGTCAAAATCTCAAAACATTGTTGTTACCCAACATCTTCAGTCCTCAACATCTTCAGTCCTCCTTTATTCGGCATGCTAGAGCAAGCAATATTGTTGAAAAATTGTACCAAGCTATAGATGATGCACAACTTCCTCGCAAGAACATGCTCATGCTTGGCAGTGATGGGCCCAATGTAAATAAAAGTGTTGAGAAGCAGGTGAATGAACACATGGTAGCACAAGGAAGAAAGCCACTTCTTCACTTGGGCTCTTGCAATATTCACATTTTGCACAATGCCTTTCTTCGAGGCCTAGAAAGTTTGGGTGAAGATACATCTCAGTTAATATTTGATGTTCATACATTTTTTAAAGATTGACCAGCTAGATGACAAGATTATGAGAAGATCCAGAGGGACTTGAAAGTTCCTCAACACTTCATAAAAACACGTATCGTCTCGGTGGCTTACTTTGGAGCCAGCAGCTGAAAGAGTTCTTGAGCAGTTAGATTCACTGAAGCATTACTTTCTGACATACATTCCTGAGAAATTGCCTAAGAAATTATGTCAAGACATAGCTAATCTTCTTACAAGTAGAACCATGCTTGCTGAGCTCCATTTCATTCTATTACTGGGTTCTTCCAAAGAAATGAGCCACTCATAAATGTGCTGCATACTGAACTTGAAAGACTTACCTTAACTCTTCTTAGAAGAACTTGTAAAGCTGAAGCTATTGCCAGGTTGGGAGTAGATGAGTCTGTGCTCATGAAAGAAAATCTCCTTCCTGTCAAGGATGTAGTTGTGGGGGCGGCAGTGACAGCTGAACTTATGAAGGTGTTTTTTAATGTGCCATTTTTATTTCACATGCATTTGTTATTGACAACACACATAATTAATTTATATTTTTGACACTAATGTTGCAGGTCTCAGAAAAATCCAGGCTGATATTGCTTATAAATGCTCAGAATCACTACGTGAATGCATATTATCAAAAAATCTGCATTCAAAACCAGGAAGCTTGTGAAACATTTCAGATGTTTACAAAAAGAAGGAAGAAAATCTTCAGGCAGTGGATCTGACATTTGCTCTATAGCTGAAGCTCTTCCCTTTGATGTAAAGTGTGACATTCTTTTGAATGAATGGCTGCTCTTGCAGACAGAAGAAGAGAACGTGGTGCAAGATGAGCGTATTGATCTTTACTGGGTTCAGTTCTTTGAAAAGAAAAATCCCTTAGGAGATTTAAGGTATCCTACAGTGAGCAAAGTGGTCAAAGCAGCACTCTCCCCCTTTCTCATGGCAATGCTTACGTTGAGCTGGGCTTTTCCGATTCTGTGCATACCTTGACAAGTGACTGGGCTTCCGTGGGTGAACGGACATTGAATGCTGCGATGACAGCGAAATGTGCATTGAAACTTTATCATAATCTGCCACACCTGGTTCCTATCACTAAAGATCTCCTTGCAATGGCACATTGTGCTCGTAATAACTACCAAGCTTATCTTGACAAAGTAAACAAAGAGAGGGAAGATGAGCTAGCTCGAAATAAAATGCAAGATGATGACAAGAAACAGAATGAAAAGAAAATTAGAGGGGTGGAGAGGGAGAAATTGTTTCTAAAAGAAGATGAAGATAGGTTAGTGGTTTTACGAAGTGAGGAAAATGAGAAGAGAATTTTAGGTGATAAACTGTTCTTTGAAACTCAGAAGAGGCTTGAGTCAGCTGCAGAGGCAAAAAATTTACAAGAAGTTTGACTTGTGCAAGGCGTGTTTGTAGGGGTTGCTGCATACCGTAAAGAAGCCGAAGAGAAGAAAAAGGAAGAGGAAAAACTCCAAATGTTGGTGGAGAAAAGAAAATTTGAGATTATTTCAAAGTTACATATTATTATCAAGAAGACAAAACAATCGATTAAGCGTTCATTTTCACAGACATTGTAATAATGTTTACTGTAATTTTCAGACTTGTTAATTTTTAGTGTTAGTTTTCATAGATATGTGATGACTTTCAGTGTTATTTTCAAGACATTAGTGATAAGTGATCACATATCAAGCTCAAGTTATGAAGGTAAGTACTTATTTGTTGTTGGCTACTTTGTAAGATTTTGGTTTTGAAATGGTTTGTTTTTAGTTTGATTTGAAGTTTGTTTGTTTGTTTGTTTGTTTTTTTTCTTTTTTTCTTTTTTCGAAAGTCTCTTAACCATACTTTTTTTTTTTGCCTGTTGGATCTTGTGGGAGCACTGTTTTTAGAAGAAAAAAAAATCTATTCATTTATAGTTAAAAATCAGGGTTAACAATTAGAGTAATATTTGGCATACCAAACTGGCTGGTAGCATTAGAAATGTACCTCTCTGTTATGAAAATTAACTTGTCCACTGTACATAAACATTTTCCACAGCACCAAATGCATTCAAAAAATATACTTTTGTTCTGTAAACATTTAAGCTGATGAAGTGTCCCTAATAGCAGCATTAGGTGCTTTACGTCTTTATACTTAAGAGTGTATTTTAGTGACCCACCAAGCGTATTTTGTATGTCTGTATTTATTTTTGCCTGTCCTGGTCAGACATGGAGGTGTTAAAATTTGAACCCTGATTAAAATTGTGTTTCAAAACATTTGTTACGTTTAGCATGCAATTATTCTTTCTCTACAAGTACTGTATATCCCAGGGTAAATATTAATTAACAAAACCTCTTTTGCGAGCTGGTCTTAACCTTGGTTTTTGTGTTAACGAAGGTCGCCTACAAGATAGTTGATTGTTCCACCTCCCTACTGTTATGCCACTATACAATATGACAGGTAGCATTGTGTGAGGGAGACAAAGAAACAAACAGTGTTGCTGAGAGTGTTTTGGTCTATTGCCCTGGGACATTCTCTGCTTCCACATCTCCATATTGTTATGTGAAGCGTATTTAGACTAACTGGGAGCATTGCTAGGTAACAGGGTGGCTAGCAACTCTCTCTCAAAAAATTTCCCTGACATTTCCAGGTATTTGACTTAATTTTCCCCTGGCCAACCGGGGTTACATAATTAACAAACTAAAATTTACATAGTCAGACCACATCAAAAGTTTTACCTTTTAATTCTTTTTAATAAAAAAAAAATCAGGTAAGAAACTGAAAAATGTTAGACGGCAGAATGTTGAGTTACACTTGCCAAACTACCTAGCCTACACCTTACATCTTAGTGTTTAACTAAACATCCCACTCAGCAAGCCAACATTTCTGAAATGAGGCCTCTTCAGTTTTTACTTTTGACAGTTGTAATCTTCCTATGTTGTAATACACATAAATGTGTATTGTAGGGAGTGTATGTGTGGATAAGTGATGCAAAGTTGAAACAGTCCAATTACCATTACAAAAAAATTGTTGATATAATAAATATCCTTTAATAATATACTTCAATAAAGCAGCATTAGAAAATGACGAAGTGAGAACTGTAAGGTGCTGGAAAACTGAAAATATTTCCTCTCAAGGTACCAAAAATAGAAAATATGTAACTTATGTAATCAACCACTGTTTATCTCCAAATTCTAACAAATAGTTTAATTTACTTAATGTGCCAAACGTTGTTCTGGGTACTGCAGGTGGAATAAAAAAAAAATGTTAGTTAAAAGTTTGTTATTTTTAAATTGAGTGAAATGGCCAAAAAAAAAATTTGAATATTTGGAAGGATTCAAATATACAGTTAATTAGATTACTTTTACAAAAAAACGTTTCTCACATACACTCTGTTTTCTAATAATTTACATCATTTAATTTAAGTTAATAATTATTTATTTTCTTTCCTTTCCTCGGCTAACTAAGGTCGTGAACGGTAGATCAGATATCAAATAAAAAAACTGGACCACTGGGTTGGTTTAGTTAAGTCAAAAAAAAACCATGAATGAAAGTTTTACTAACACAAATTACTTCACTAAAAGTATGGAGAGTGAAGGATATCAAGGAAAATACAACCAAATATGTATAGTATATTGTCTTCTAAATTTTGGGAGTAGTAAATCAGTTCCTGCAAGACGTTCGGCAGGCTATAAAATGGCGGCGACTTTTTACATCTTGATCTGCGCACAAAGGTAAGTAATTAATTACCATTGAACTGACTGTGCTTGTTATGAAATAAAACTGAAACAGCTTCCAATAATTGTAAGTTTCATGGTAACAACACCAATTACTATCTTGGCACTGGAAAAATAAGAAAAACAAAATAATGAAATGGTACTTTAACTTGGCAGCTTATCGCCTCGACGGTTGAAACTTACCTAATCTCTACCCGTTGCTCGCTGCTAGTTCAAAAGCCTTCACAACCGTTACAAAAACTGTAGTCTGGGTTGGAGATTTATAAACAAAATAACTGTAAATTAAAGAAAAACTGGGGAAAAAAAAAACATACGTAAAAAATAAAACACACAAAAAAAACACATAAATAAATAATAAGTAAATAAATTGGATGGGAGTCTAGCCTATCTGGTTACAAAACTAAACTCACCTATACCTACTCTACCAGGGGTGTTTCCTAACTAGGTACCTACAATTACATCTATAAACAAAGAAAAATTAATTTAAAAAAATTACAGAAAATTGTCATTTCTCGCATGAGAAAAAAAAATAAAAATACTAATTACAAAATTACTAAAATACTATTTCTGATAGCAAAATGCTACACAGTGAAAGTTTTTAGTACCTGGAAAAAAATTTGTAAAGTGATTATAACGTACCTTAGAAAAATTACTTGAATAAATTAACATTGCATTCCAACAAATATAGTGGGTTAACATTTTCAAACACACTAGTTACAGTCACTTACAGTTGTCATGTCCAACAGCAAGCCATAACCATTCTTCAACATGTAAGAAGAGATACAAGAATTAATTTTTCTTGGTAGCTACGAGACTATGAGAGTGTTCATAATAAGTTTTTTGGGCTACCTTGTACACTATTTGTACTCTCGTAGGCTTAGAACATTGTGTAATATTTGAGATTGAATGTTTTAAGATACAAATGAATATATGTGTACCAAACTTATGTCTTCAACATTGTATAGACCACTGGAATACTCGATCGCCAATAAAATGTGAACTACTCATCAAAATTGACAACTCTTTTTCAGAGTAGCATCCATAAACCTCTCTCTCAGAGATTTTTGGACAGTAAAATTATTTTTAAATCAAAATGCAAGTGTTTTTGAAATTCGGTTATTATAGAGGCCTACATATTATCATATCAAAAATTATAAAAATGACTGTTTTCCATTTTTGTAGATTTTGTGGTTTCAAGCCCTTATTTTTCTAAATAACAGTTTTTAATTTTTTACTTGAAAGCAAAGCATACTACCACATAGTGCTACATAAATGTTTGCTGATAAAATATCTACTCTGCAAAAAAAATCTCTAATTTTTATGAGTAGTTCAGATTTTAATGACGATTGAGTATTCAAGTCGTCCGCTCGAAATCATACCTTTCCATCCCCCTTAATTCAGGATTTAATCTACAAAATCAAGTAAATTAAACATGATTTTTTTAAACGTACACTTAAAATACTGTGTATGTGCTGTTATACACACTTTTAACCAGTAGGGTAGTTGAGTCTAGATTGTTTATTTTACGTTAAAATCCAATATAAGGACTGTTTCACTAGGTGTACAACAGGCATTCCACCATAACGGAAAAGGAAAAAAAAATTCCTTTGGGATGCAGTTAGCAGTATATCAATTCAGTTTGAAATGGTACTTTATTATGTTGGTAATCACATAGCACCACATGCAATGGGTAGTAAAAATGATTGTGGTGGTAATAATAATCATCATGGTAATAATAATATTAATGATAATAATACATAATACAGGATCTACACTTTTTTAACGAAAAGTCATTGGTTACCGCAACTAATGTTTTCTAAACTCTTAGTTTGGAGACAACAGAAAATAAGTTTTCCCAGTTTAGAAGTTTAAATTCTCAGTCCCTTCAGAAACTTCTTAACAGGGTTTTACTATACTAACCACTTTTGGTTATTTTAGCATGACAGTTACAGTTCACTTGCTGATAGTTGAGTACAAAAATTATCTATTTTGTTAAATTTTATAAAAAAAATACATAATTATTAGTTCCTAGTTTACTTCTTATTGAAAGGCAGCAAGATCGATAACTAAGTTTCTATATTGATACTGTGGAATTTTCGGTCATGAAACAAAAATAGGCAAGGAAAACCAATAAATCAACACAGAGGGAGATTGACTCGTAAAGAGACCTATTTAAGAAATACTACTGAATGTGCATTAGATATCTTTAGCTACAAAAAGAAAACATTTTTAAACTATGCTTCTCTATTTTTGTTTTCTAGATATGTTTAGAAACATACCGTAGTTTCAGGGCACCTCAAAATTGCAAAAAACTGCTTTTGCAGACTGCTGTCACGTAAAAAATACAAACCAGAATGTTAAACAAGAACAGAAAAGCACGCGCTAGACTTTACTATACACTTTCTGTAAATAAATAAGTAGGGTAACAGTCCCATTGGAAAAAGTCAACTACCAAAACGCAGCATGCAGTTTTCACGTCCTGCGCATAGAGGCAATACATTTGACGCACAAGCCATACTGGACCTTATTGCCTGCCTGTTTCCCTAGATCAAATACATCTAGTGTCAGCTGTATAAGGCTAGTAACATCTATACTCTGTTTCTTACCACAGGAAGACACACTTCACAATAAGCAATCTTTACCCACTTGTTGTTGTTGTACAAAAACACATCTACAGTTTTTGTTAGGCTGCATTGTATTCTGAAAGGATATTGTCCTTGAAGAATGTTTCACCAGCTATACAATGTTGTTAACAAAGGACAATACTAGAATAAAATTCAAAACAAAATTTATATTTCAAGACAGGCTTACTAGGTCCGTAGAGAAATGGCTGAGCCCATGAGAAACATGAAAGCTTCTTCAAAATCTTACCCAACATTTTACAGTCTGCAGTGCACAATATTGAACATGTAAATAAATTACTACCTGTGACTTTTTAGGAAAGGATACTAAGACTTTGCATAGCACAAGTGTTTCATGTATCACGACACTCAATACTATGCAAGTCCAAAGTTTCATGGAATGACATTACCCACATAATTATAGAACTAAACAGGTGTGTGAACTTACCGATATGGACGAGTCTGACTCAGTGCTCCCAGAGAACTGCTTTGCCAGTTCTTTGACAGATGGCAAACACGGAGAATATTCACTATCTATGGAAGACACTGTGCTTTCTTCACTGCGAACACTGTCTGTGTCCCAGTGCCTGCTGTTACCATTTACAGCCACCTCTGTTGTCACGCAGGGTGGTTTCGGGTAACAAGTGATGGTCACCCTAGGCTCAGTGGCCTTACCAGTTTGTCTGCTTTGCAGTAACACTCCCACCTTCCTGCCATCACTAAGTTTAATGCCGTTCCCCACCGCACTCGGTTTTGGCATGGTCACGTCACCGTTATAATTTTTAGGTACTATCAACACGTTGCTCTGTTTTCTTGGCTGGGCCGTGGGACACTTCACATCTAGTTTGCTCTTTACAGAGACATTATTCATAGTGCTTTTCACAGAAGTTTCAAAGAGTTTGGAAATGTCTGCTACCCTTGGTAATGGTATCCTTTGTTTGTCGTCACTCGTTGTGGATGTGGTGAGGACAGATGTACTCGAACAACGCTTCAGCGGCTGTGGCTTGCCGGTCTGGATCTTGCGCAGCCACTGCTGCTCCGTCTGGTTTATTTCATTCTGCCAGCGAGCAACCTCATTGCCCACACGGCGAGACTTGAAAACAAAGTATAAAAAAAATGCTATAAGTCACTTGTTTGAAAAGTTTACATCAGCACAAGTAGATCTTGAATATTTTTATACTGGTAGTTAAGTTTTGTAATAATGTCTACTGTAGTTAAATGCTGTTAGTTTAGCAAGCCATGTATGTTCCAACTACCGTGGTTAATGACTAAAGTCCTCCTTTTAAACCACACCATTTAAAGTATTTTCACTATTCTGTTGTTATTGCTTAAATACCTATTTAAGTACACAAATTAAATCTGTCTACAGTTCTCTCAGGAAAATATCACTGTTACTTTAAACGTACAAGTTTATTACTGCACCTGTACAAAACTAAAATAGCTAAGTTGAGCTTAGATACAATAACATGATTTCTTATGAGTAAACTAGGTCTGGCTAACATAATGACTTTAAGGTTGTGTTTAATCCTTTGTTCTCAATTTACCTTTTATGAATTCTAACATTATTTTCAATGAAATTATTAAATATCATATTATAGCACTTTGAACATTTTACAAATGCTTCCTGATTCAGTCATCAATTTTTTTACTTGAATTTAACGGATGAATCAAATTACATCTAATAACATAATTATGTGTAAGGCACTATGTATTTTATTTAAATGAAGCACTATTGTACCTTAACACATACAACAGGCTTTTACTTAAATGTACAACAAACAATTGGCTAAAGTAAATTTCTTATATGAAGCTGCACTGAAATTTAGTACACATTCCGAGAGCATGCATGGTCTCGTGTTTAAAGTCTGGCTCAATGACTACCACCGCTGAGCAATCATAGCTCCCTCAATATCCACCATTTAAAGTGTTAAAAGTCTGGCAGACTGACCAACATTTCACATAACAGCAACACACCAACATGAAGCTACCAAACGCAACCATAAACCTATTCATTCCTACCAATTTTCAACAACATGGACAGAACATTGTTTAACTATATGGCATACAAATAGTTCCTGCTGTGCCTGAATACTGTTGACAGGAGTTATTCACTTCATACTCTTCTATAAGTACATGCAGATAACTCTGTGTTAGCACACAGTGCAGTCTTAGTGTACCTGTTTGAGCTGTGCAGCATCAGTTCCTTTGCTAGAGTCTTCAGACCCCGACCTTGAACTCTTGTCTACTGGGCAGGTCACAGCTCGCACCTAGAGGAAGTAGACTCGTGGCAGTATCACATTGCAACACCGGCAGAGAGAACTTACAACTTAAATTGTACAACACAGTGAGGGAGGGAGGAATGTGACTCCACACCACAAAGAAGCCTTAAATGTACTCTGAGAACCGGAGAGAGGAGGGGTAGAGCAGGCCAGGTGTGCTGCGACCAGCCTCGCATGACTCCAGAGCGACAACTGCTATGGGAACACAATGGCTCGTCGACATGCAACGATGAACACACTTCCCACTCCTCCCCCAGCCCTCCACCCCTCTCTACGACAGCTGCCACACCACATGCAGTGCTTCGCCAACTTCTGCCTCTTGCTAGCTGAACAGTTGTACACACATTTGCCGTTATGTGAGGGAAAACACACACACGGATCACATGAGAGTTATTTCTTTACACAGCTGATGCATATTATTCACACTTAACATTAACACATAATCTTCACAAAAGTAAAAACATGTAACAAAATCATGTATGCTTAAATACAACACTCACTAAATTTTATTACTATATTTACAGTGAATTTGTGTAGTGACATTTTTCTCTGCTATAGTTAGTGCATTCTGGTAGTATCAATTTAGTGCAATGTGTTAGTACTGTTACTTCACTGCAGCCAGTTAACAAGCAAGAATATTTAGACATAGCAATGAAAAATGCTAAATATTTATATGGTTTAGTCCAAGCATCCACTTCCATTATCAAACTGAAGAAAATATTGCATCTCACTTACCACGAGCAGATTCTCCCTTCTGTCAAGAACCACAAGTATGTTGCATACAAATGCATTGAGGTCTTTCTCAACTGGCAAAAACATAAAATTAAAGATGTCCTACCTGTCAGCTATGTAATTTTTTTAGGTTACTACAGAACTGTACGAAAATCTAGTAAAGTAATAAACATTCACAAACTTGTTAGATAAATTCAATGAAATAACTGAATATTGTTACGAGTAAATAAATTGAAACTAATAGGATGTTGAGTTAAAACATTTACGACTGCCACTTTTTCCCTCTTTTTCAACACAATTTCCTCCTATCTTTTATTTATCAGCTATAGAAACTGTTATTGAAATGAAATTTTTAAATGTAGTATCAATAATTTGTTACTGAATATTTTTTGGCACAGAGCTAACTGCTAGTTATCATGTGGTTAGAAATCAAAACATATAAAATATAACTGTACAGTATCTGCGAAGAATTTTGCCTTTGTGTAAGGTCAATTAAAACAAATACTTCACACTTTTCTAAATGAATTTAAAAGACTTTCTTCACCAATATAGTACGTACATATTACAGACATGTTGTGCAGCTTATTGCCTACTACCCTATTATTTCAGGCAATGTGTTGACCCCATACTACTTAGGAACAGAAATCTGATTTATCTGTGTGCAGATGATGAACTTCATGGATTTACTCAGACATCCGCAATAACCAATACATATTTTATCAGTGACAATAATGATTACGTTCAATAACCACAATTATTAGTGATACCCCTTTTTTTCTCAAATTTTAATTCCAACTTAGACTTACATGTGTCAGCAGCAGTTGGCAACTCCACATGACTACTGCATAAGGGCTGTGGTATAAAATTTACAGGATTAAAAGAATGCTATTGTTTGCAATTCAGAACTATTTGCTATATAATGTCCCCCCCCCCAACCCCTCAATTAGCAATAACTGTCTTATTATTTGCTCAAAACTGTGAACATTCAATTAAATACAGGTCAGGAAAATAAACAGAGACTAAAACAAATAACAATGCTGCCAAACTTTAACAATGAAGGTATGCTTATTTTTCATCACAATCTAAGCAGATTTCAACACTAAAAATATTTTCTTTGCATATTTAAAGGCTAAATACAGTAACTTGAACAGAAAACCAAACCACTGAACAAAATGTATGACAGATTGGGACAGTGGTCAGATTGACTTGCAAGTACACAGTTACTATCCAAATTGCAAATTTTTTAGATGTGTAAAATTACCCCTGGGGTGAATATTTACATGTTGTGTTGACATTCCATTCCATTCTTCTAGTAATGGTACAATGTGGCTTTTTATCACAATGATGTTGCACATTCCAGACATGCCTTCACGTATGAATAACCACTGTCAATGTGTTTCAGCTACTCTTGTTTGTTATGCAACTGAAGATTAATTTTTTATATAACATTTTACTACATCTGAAATGGGTAACATAAAATTGTAGACAAAATTTAAAACTGTGCACACAATTAAGAACATCTGTTTAAAACTAGTCGGTTTATTTTATCAACAACTTATACCAAAATAAAAACAAAACTAATTAAAATGCAGTGGATGGACTGTACTATAACTTTAATCTTGAGAGCTTTGGCAACACTGACTGTTATGAACGTACAGTAAAACACAAAAGTGGTTAGGCTAAAATCAGGTTGAGTTTCTCAAAGAACATCTAACAGTAACATTGTGTCAAGCATGCACACTTACACATTGCAGATTTCATTGCTTTCAAAAGAATACTACATGTCTGGATTGTAAACTACTGTAAGTGAGGAAAAATTAATACACATAATAGTTCAACAGACAACACACCACTTTTATTGTAAAAACAACATCCTAGAACAACATTACAATGTGTCTACAAGCATTGCAACTGACATATCTACACGTGCATCAATAAAATGCTTTGCATGGAATAACTTTTATCAAAGTATGTATAACATTAAGAGAAACGAACTTTACATACTGTTTCAGCAGACTGCCAACAAGTGATACTGCCTGGCCACGACTGCTCCCAGTGATGCAGACAAGGCTTCATGACCTTGAGAAACTGTTTGCATGATGACAGTCTCACTTTCATGGCCACAGTTAGGATAATTATCACCTAGCACCCATTTATCAAGCCGACATCTCCTACATCATATTCTGGCCAAACTTATGTGACCCAACTGTGTACAAAATCTGTCATTGCCAAGGAAAAAATGTATTTCTCTCAGAAAAATTGTGACTATTAGCCAATGTATTAACATTTCCAGTTTTCATCCTGTATCGACACTTACGTACAGGCAGTAATAGAACAGTGTAATTCAGCAACACTCATTGAAAGTGGATCAGTTGGCAAAAACAATAAAATTACTGTATTTAGAAATCTTGAATAAGTAATAATTTAAAGCAGATTTCCTTCTGCTACTGTCAGATTCACTGTGCTCAAAGTACAAAAACTTTTCAGTGATTGTCACCGATATTTTGAAAAGATTGCAATCGTGGGCCTTGTCAAACAGTCAAGATTGAAATATTTTGCACATTTTATGTTTCATAATCACTAGGGCATTACAATGCATCTAAGCAAAAGAAGGGGGAATCAATAAATTACTACTGTGTATGATTGTTTCTTAAATAATTGCTTTGCTGTAGACAAATGAATGCAGGTAATTGTGTCTGAAGACTAACCAATAGACCAGCTTTTTTAGAAATGTCTGCTAAAACTACGCAAAAATTTTTCCATGCAATGCTATAGTGCCAGTAAATACATTTGCCATGCACAAGAACAGAAAATATTGCAAGAGTAAAAGTAGGTATAATTCACAGTTCTCATCACAAGCATGCTCAAGGCAGTACATTTATTGTTTTTTTTTTGTACAGTGCATATGTTAGGTTGAAACTTTTAATAATTACTGTAATTTAAAAACACATACCAGTGTTATATTATAGTCTTATATTAAGTAAAATTCTTTTTAAAAAGTGTATATTAATGTACAAGATATTTCTTAATTAGAATTGAGCTAATGTATGTTGTAGCAATTTTCAATTAAAAAGAAGTTTACAATATTTTATTTATATGAAATAAAAGTAAATTATAAAAATGTTCTTACATAAAACTTTATTATAAGTTCCGGACACAGCCAACTAATACCAGAAAAGAATTTTAGATGTGATGTAACATAAAAAAATTAAAGGAACTTTTTTTTTATTAGTGAATAAATTGCACTCGCCGACAAAAATACTGTCTGTAAACACTAAACTGTACTTTAGAGAAAATGTACGAAAACATTTAGTCAGGTATAAAGTTTTCATACCTCCAGTGATACAAAAAAAATACCAAATGGTTTTTGCTTTAATTATTTATTTGAATGTTATTTGTATAATTTGTTCAACTGTTTCATGCGAAGTGTTGCATACCATATTGTATTTTACAAAAAAAAAAAAAAAAA